>PVJH01004649.1:0-69479 GCA_004026705.1 Nesogale talazaci
GGTGGGGTCGGGCTATGGGAAACCGCTGCACTGGGTAGTGGTGTGAGCCCGACCCCAGCTTAAGCTAGAAATAAACTCCTTTTATTCCTTTGCATCTTGAGTGCCGTTTTCTGCGCTTCTTGGGTAAGCTTGTCTCCCTGGTCCAACAGTCCCAATCACTGTTGATATTAATGGACCAAGTAGATCCATAAATTCATTAGGAGTTACAAAGTGATGATAGTTTAATTCTCATTGTTACTTGATCACTCACTGGATGACTACTTGAAAGAAAGAAAATTCCCCTCTTCATTTATTTTGTTACCTTGGGATGTAATTTATAAGACGAGAGATAAATCTGAGGGATTTAATTCTCTTTACTACTTTTCAAAATAATGAGCTGGTTCTCTAAAAATCTTTCAATGAGCTTTTAAGTATTATGAATGCCAATGTAAACAGACTGTTGTAATTCATTGTTATCTTTTAAAAATATGATATTTTCATTTAAAAAATGTACTGTTATCTTGATTGATTTGGCTTCAACTCTGAGTTCTGATAAAAATCCCTGTATTCTTGAATCAGTCATTTCTTGGATGAACCCTGATTCCTCTACCAGGAAAATCTCTATAAAGTCTTTAAGGTGTGTGATAAGGTGTTCATTGTTACTGGGTTCCTTCACATGGTGAAATTGTTCTTTTCATTCAGCAGCTGGGAACAGTAGTTGTTTTGAGACTTCAGCTATTTTGTAATTGGTAGACTGGTTATACCTCCATTTTATATATATTGAACATGAATGAAGATAGAAGAATAAAATTCAAACAACAACCAGAAATGAACCAATTCATTATTGATTCATCATGACATGCAAGAGTATTGTTTTATATTATTTCCCAGCAAGGAAAACTCTAGACTTGCAAGCAGCTTGGTCCAAAGCACTTATTTATAAGAAATTGGTGAAATGGCAGTGGAGATTAGGACTTTATGAAATAAAAATGTTAAATACTAAAGGTATACAAGCTGTATATGGCTGAGTTTATGAGGACATCAGAGGATTTGCTGATGTCCTCTAATCTAAAGCCATTCATGTTCCCGTGTCCATGTAACGTTTGTGCAAGGATGTATCAAGAAGCTTAGCTGGGATTACACCATCTGTTGTAGCCTTTTTACTTCTACAGCCTTTGTCCACAGGTCACCTATCCTGGGAATTGCAAGGTGAGTGCAAAGTATGTCTTTGTCCATTCAAATATATATATAATGTGAGTGTTAAGTATTAGTTATGATAGAATAGAGGTTGCATGAGATAGTTCTAATTAATTCATTTTTAGTATTCTTAGATCTAACACAATGTGCCTGGATGAGATGCTGTTTCCTTTCATGTGCATACACACAGTAGTTCCTGGCCTAACAGCTGTGAGGAATTTGTTTCCAACATAAGTGCTGAACTTGGGAGTAAACTGGACTTCTCACAGACCCAACCAAAGATTGGAGTCTTGGAAGATACGTGATATAAGAGTGCTTAGCTACGTGGAGTGACTGCCACACGATTAATTCACACTTGCCAGAACCTGATGCCAGAGTTTGATGTGTGTTCTTTGGAAAATAGTATGCACTCACCATTTGCCAGGTCCTGTGCTAGCTGCCTGAGATATAAAGAGGAGCAAAGAAGACAGATGTCTTGCCTTACTGACTAGAGTTAGTCTATAGGAGAAAAGCTTAATGATCTATATAAATGATACATCACACTAGAGTTATGAATTCAAATTATGACAGATGCCTTGAGAGATATATATTTTTCAGAGTTCAAAGTTCAAATACTTGTTGAGGTCTTTATTATTCACTAAGTACAAGGGCTATCATGTTGAGCAAAATATTCCATATTGTTGAACCTGGAAAATACAGGTTATGAGGAAGAAAGATTCAACATTTCGATTATCATAAAAGTAAAAGTTCTGGGTATTGAAGGAAGGCATGGTTGTATGAAGTTATTCATTTAAGTTTTCCCAGAAGATTCTATAATACATTTAGGTGTAATCATAGAGAATATCAGTGTATCTAGAGGAAAGGTAAAAATTATGATTTCTTATTTTACATATATGTATGCTGTAGGTCCTGCCCCACGCTCACGCGGTCTTGCTGAGCATTGTGCCCAGGGGACTCAACTCTATTCTCAGAGAAGCCAGAGGAGGAAGAGCCCTGAGTTTTTCTAACAATGGTTTTTATAGCTCCTGAGACTTGTAAACTAGTGGATAAAGTAGAGCAGTCTCCAGTTTTTCCAGTCTGAGATTTTATATACTCAATGACTGGCCCTCCACCATGGAGCAAAAGCAAAGAGATGCCCCGACACCACCAGAGATTTGCAGTTAGCCATTCTTACTCCTATCTTTGCAGAAACCATAAAAAACCTACCCTCATAAACAAGCAACCCTTCCACCAAGAAAATTCCATTCCAGTTAGAACATCAACTTGCCCTATTGCCTCCCTCCCCTGTCTGAATCTTTAGTCAATAATTTTCCACTTCCACAATACAAGCCTCTTGCTATACATACACATCAAACTAATGGGCAATGAATGTACCAGTCTTGAATATTCCAAGCCTCCATGGGAATGCTTCAAGGGGCGTATGCAAAGGCATGCAAGAGACAAGCAAAACATTCCTTTGGGGACTGAGGGAGCAAATGCTCTTTTTAGATAAGCATCTTATAACTTCATATGGCAATGGACATGGATTTTGGTGTGCTTTGGTATGCTAACGCAAATGTATTTCCTACAATAGCTTTTTTAAATCTAGAAAGCAAAAAAAAGATCTAGAAAGCAATTGTACTTGGGGAGCCTAACAACATGTGGGGATCAGGCAAAAGTTTTGTTTTTTTTTTTAAAAAGGAAGTGATGTTTGAACTGAACTCTGAAAAGTAGACAGCTGTTAACTCGGTTGGAGGGAGAGACAGGGCCGAACATTACAAGTATCTAGAAGGGCACATACAAAGCCCTGTAGTGGGGCTGAGCTCCGGCGGCGGCGGTGTAGTGGTTGTGTGGGGACTGCGGCCCACTGGGATGGAGGTTCAATTCCAGCAGTGGGACTGGGCCTCCTACTCCCAACACCAGAGAGCAGTGATGCCCAACAAAAACAAAACAAAGCCCTGTGGTGACCCAAGAAGACCATGGCGGTCGGGGGCAGATCAGTTCACAACCACCATGCCCCTCTCAGGGCCACTGCTTCAGAAACCCACAGAGCGCCTCCACCCTGTCTTGGGGGCTGCTGTGAGTCAGCATCCACTGGATGGCTAAGAGTCTGTTGGTCATGATCACAGTCATCTGTGCCAAGAACTCCCTGACCCATGGGAAGTGCTTTATATTCGTGTCCTTCCCAAAGAAAGGTGGTCCAATGGAATATGAAATTACCACAGTTCCTTAATACCAGATGCAAGTCAAGTTACGCTGAAGATAATCTTTTAAATCATTTTACCTATGGCTTATACAACTCTTATCACGATCAATATATAGATCCATTGTAGGCACACCACATTTGTATACTTGTTGCCTTCATCATTATCTAAACATCTTCCCTCCACCCAGACCCTTGGCACCAGCTCCCCATAGTTCCCCTTTCCCTCCCCCATGAGCCCTTAATAATTTACAAATTATCATTGTTTTGTCATATCATACACTGTATGATATGCCCCTTCACCCATTTCCCTGCTGTCCTTACCCCAGGAAGGAGGTCATGTGTAGATCCCTGCAATTGGTACCCCCTCTGTCCACTGTTCACTGTCCCTTCACCCTCTGGTACCCAGTATCACCACTCTCACCACTGGTTCTGTAGGGATCATCTGTCCTGGATTCCCCATATTTCCGGCTATCTGTACAAGTGTGCATCCCCTGGTCTAGCCGGATTTATAAGGTAGAATTGGGATCATGATAGTGGGGGGGGGGAGGGAGGAAGCATTTAAAAACTAGAGGAAAGTTGCATATTGTTGCTACACTGTACCCTAGCTTGTCTCCTTCCTGGGACCCCTGCTGTAAGGGGATGTCACTTCACCTGTTGATGGGCTTTGGGTGCCCAATCTGTACACCACCTCCCCACCCCCCCATTTATAATGGTGAAATTTTTAGTTCTTTGATGCCTGATCCCTGATTCCTTTGACACCTTGTGGTTACACAGGCTGGTGTGCTTCTTCCATGGGGGCTTTGTTGCTTCTGAGCTAGATGGCTGCTTGGTTACTTTCAAGTCTTTAAGACCCCAGACGCTATCTCTTTTGATAGCTGGGCACCATCTACTTTCTAAACCACCTTTGCTTATGCACACACTTATCTTCAGTGATCGTGTTGGGAAGGTGAGCATCATGAAATGCCAATTTAATAGAACAAAGTGGAGACTGAGCATGATAATGGAGCGGGACGGATGTAGAAGGAAATGGAGGAGGTAACTGGGGGGTAAAAGGCATCTAGAGAGGTCTAGATGCAGGCATGTACATATGTAAATACATTTATGTGTGATGGGGAAATAGATCTACATGCATATCCTTTTAGGATTAGTATTTAGAGCGCAGATGGTCATTGGACTTCCACTCAAGTACTTCCTCAATGCAAGAACACTTCGTTCTATTAAATTGACTGAAGATAATTTTAAGACTTACATCAATATACCACCAGGGAACTTACAGAAATTCAAGAGAACGTGGCACAAGGGATCTTGGCTGAAAGTAGGGAATACCAGAAAAATGTTTACTTGTGTTTAAGTCAATTGGATCATAACAAATTGTGGATAACATTGCAAAGAGTGACAATTCCAGAACACTTAATTGTGCTTATGTGGAACTTATGCCTAACCAACTATGTTTGTCTGGGTAGACTAAAGAAACAAATTCAAAGACATGCATATGAATTTAAGGGAAAGGTTTACATACAAGAGGAATGGAACATCCCAACCCAGTCCAGTCCAAGGTCATAAATCCAACATTAGCCCATATGTCTGATACTAGTCAATAAAGTCTCCTTCTGACTCACAAAGCACATGCAGTTGATCCATCCTGGCGCTGGCAGGGGTCTCCCTATGGCTCCTCGCTTCCAGGGCTCAGGATCCATCAACAGCATCCAGTGGTGGTAGAAGCAACTCAGCGCTGGCAGAGCTCTCCACGTGGCTTCGCCAGCTTCAGAGGTCTGGTTCCATCAGGGCAAGGCTTTGTGACTCTTCTGGCTCCTCCAGTTCCTCGGATGCTGCCATCTTGTCAGTAATTCGTCGTCTGATTGACTCTCAGAGACTGAGTCAAGTTTCTCTTCTCCGATTGGGAAATACTGTGAGACTTTCCAGAAGTCTCAGGAGAAAGCCATGCCCACACAGAGGCCTCATCAGCTACTCATTGTCTGTCTCCAGATTAACAGGTTAGACTCCACCCCTACATCCCAATCATGAAATTGACATCATGAATACATTACCGCCACACCAACAGACAGTTATTCAAACAGAACAAGGGGGTACTGAGTGGCTTAAAATCAGGAAAAGTGTACCTCAGGATTGTATCCTCCACCATTTGCCAGCTTCTGGTGGGAGATCAGAAACTTCCAGTTATTCTCCCAAAGGTTTCAGCTGTGCAGAGGCCATTGTCTCTCCCACAAAAGATAGGGCTGACTCCCTGCTGTTAGGACTATGGGTGACTTCCTAAATCAAGTCTCCAGCCCAAGGGCAATCAAGGTGAGGCCACCAACATGAAACTTGTCACATGGAAATCCTAATCCCTCCCCTTCCTATGATGTGTGTCTTTACTTGTAATCAGGGGACATACATGTCTCCAAACGATATAAAGGGTTTGGTCAGAATAAAGGCGCTCTTGCCCTCTCTTGGCCACCTCTCCTGCCCCAAGTCCTCTCCCTCTCCTCCCAATTCCCTTCCCCCATGTCCTCTCCTCTCCCCTCATTGTCTTCACGTGGACCACCAGCATGAGGTGAGCATGCGAGCACGGAATGTGTCCGACTCCATTATTTCTCTCTTATTCTCTATGATTCTCTATAATAATAACTATCACCACACAGTTGCACCTATGGGACTCGTGATGATATGTTAGAGTCTGGTTCCTCTGACAGGAACATATAGGGCAGACAGACGTGGGACAGGGGACTACGGGAGGTGGAGACGGCTCCGCCATGGCCTCCAGGTGGGCAGAGCCCAGAATGGCATAGAAGAGCTGCTGCTTCAGAGAAGTCTTCCTGGCGTAAGCAATGATGAGACTCAAGCACACTCCCAATGCCAGCTCCAGGGCCGACCCCTCCCACTGTGGCAGCCCGGGCCCCAGTGAACTTGGCGGCTGTGTCAGTGTTCCCTGAGATGGAGCTGGTTTGGAAGCTGCAACTAGGGATAAGTGAGGTCAGGGGACGTGGGGCTGTCAAGCTGCTGAAGCGCTGTCTGTCAGTGTCAAGGGCCGTTTCTGCACCCACACAGACAGTGGTTGGCTGGGAGGAATTTGGCATAGGCAGACATTTTCAGGGGATGAGGCAGTGGCAGGTGAGCTGCTCCTACTGCAGAGAAGACAGAGTTCCATTACTGTGTCAGGCAGGGTTCTCTTAGAGAAATAAAACCAGGACACTAGTAATTCTCTTTATATATTTATATATGGAGAAAGGTATATAAGATCAGAAAGAAACAGTTAACTATAAAGCAGTACAAATGACTCGGTGCAACTCACTTGCGTGAGACAGAAGACTGGCAGTCCTTCAAGTCTTGAGGGCCGCTGAGTAGTCCTCTGTAGAGCAATTCAGGCTATCTGGTCACAGGCAGCGAACAGCAGAGCAGGTCACCAACTGTCCCGGCCTGCAGGTCCATTATTCGCAAGTCCTGGAAGGAGGAGCGAGAATTAGAGGGGACAAGGGACGCGAGAAATGGAGACAAGACAGGGTTCTGATCACGTCTCGTTTATTGGGAAAAAGTACACAGGTTTTACAGGGTAAAGAAAAAGCGAGGCAAGAAACAGGTGTTAATTTTTAATCTCCATGTTGTCATTGTGGTCATGCTCTGAGAGCTACCAAAATAACACAATGGTTTCCATCAAAAGCTATTTCCTTAACTACCTTCGCAGGCTTCAAAGGTTGCCCTTATAAATCAAGAAAAGAACAAGAGGGGGGTTTATAGTCAAAAGTTCAAATTGGGCCTGGGATGAAAAATTACAAAGCTTCAGGCAATAAACTGTAAACAATCAACCAAGCTACGTGATGTTCTACATGTAGAACATGGCCGGGCCTCGTAGCTCCAGACAGGTCCCCCTTTTTATTTTTTCAAATGTTGAGAAAAACCCCTCGGGAACCATGCCTGTCTTGGGTTGCCGAGCGCCGAAATCATCCTTAGCCATCATCGGTCAATAGTCCTCTGAGCGACTAAGACCTGTCTTAGGTTGGTATGATTTGGACTCGATCTTACCCGTCATTGGCTGTCCGGCTCAGCTCACAGGGGCAGGGGGTCTTATCACGTCATAATTGTATGCGCCACCCTGGTAAGCATTACCCATTTCGAGGCGGTGGTAATGAACTTGTAAGGGTTTTGCTTGGACTGCCTCTATTTGCTGTTTTATGAAAGCCACGAGATTGTTGAATATCACTAGCCCCAAAGAAATGGCTAAAAGAAGCAAAACCAACGGGCCAAGTAAGGTGGAAACCAGAGTAGTGACCAAGGAGATCGAGAATACCATCCCTCAAACCACCCCTGGAAGGTCTGGCATTCTCGCTCCCGCTTCTGTGGGCCCTCATGGACCTTATCCAAGGAATCCTAAACTAGTCCGGATTTATCAGCATAAAAACAGCATTCTTCTTTCAGAGCCGCGCACAATCCGCCTTGCTGTAGGAACAAAAGATCCAAGCCCCTTCTGTTCTGAAGGATGTCTTCAGCCAGAGAGGAAACTGAGTCTTTAAGGTTTGGGATAGAAGTAGTTAACTCTTTTAAGTCATTATCAATGGCCGCTCTTAGCATCCCATAATGCTGGTCCTGCTGGACTAGAGAGGCTATTTCCATGCCTGCGCCTACTGCCCCAATCCCAACAGGGCTGTTAAGGTTAAAGCTGAAACAACCTCTCTTTTTGAGCGAGGATACAGTTGGGGCGTGCCCTGGTCATATCCTCATCCGAATGATAAATAATGCGAGGCCAAAGCTTAACCATAACACAAAATCCTTTAGAGTGGTTTAAAGTGGTAGCATGCCCACACAGCGTGAGCCCCGTGGAACAAGCCCATCAAGCATTCTCAGGAGGTCTCAAATACCCCGGGGGTAGAGGAAACATGGTGAGTAACATTGCATAACTTGGAATAAGGTTTTCCTGGGGAGCCAATACAGGTGCCCTGACCCTGAATTTCTGACAGGGTTAAAGACCCTACCAAGGTCCCCCAACAGCATCCTGTAGAATCGGAATGTGTGGTATAATTTCCTATGATAGAAAGGCCTTCATAAAAGGGGGGTCTGTTATCGTAGCACAGCCAACTAGATTAAGTGAGGTCAGGGCGAGAAAGGCTGAGCATATAATAAGTACTAAGCATTACTCCCCATAAAGGCAAATAAACAGGAGTGGGGTTGATAATTGTGACATTATCCGCAGGAATGGGAGAAGACGTCAAACGGGGAGCAAAGGGGTTAACAACTGAATTGGGTCCCACTGCTACTCCTGAGACAAGGGGCTTGGTGCTGTGACTAACAGTTATGATGGCAGGTTCATCAACTTGTGGGTTGCGATACAGCCAAATGCCCCAAGTATGAGCCTGGGTCCAATTAGCCTTTTTGCCAGCATCCGTAAACTTAAAAATCAAGCGTGGGCATCCTGATCCTCCAGCAACAGTGGTACTGGTGGTGGCAGAGAAATAATCCTTAGATGGCTTGCTCTTCAACCAATAGGTGGTGCTAAACGTTTCGCACCCCCATGTTTTACAAAAAGAAGCAAGTGTGCCTCCACATTTATCCTGATCTCTGTCCACATTTATCCTGATCTCTGTTATGTTCTGGGCAAAGATATAGTCACCAAGCCTCCTTGGTAAGGATAACCGGGATACCAGGGTCACCAAGCAGGCAGTCTCTATCTTCTCTGTCACCAGGGGAAAAGATTTGGTCTATGCGAACAGTCAAATCGGGGAACCAGGCATCGGGTGGGTGATCTCTGGAGGTCGTGGTATTGAGGATTATTCCAGTCTTGGTGAGCATGATCTGCCAAGTGTTAATCGCAGGTAGATGAGGATTGTTCAGGGGGCCTCCCTCGGCGAACAGGTATAATATGGCCAGGGCCCACCAAAGCTGCCAAGGCAGTTTCCTTATTTTGCTAAAAAAGAGAGAACAAAAGGAAGTTCTCAGGGATCTGAGTTTTCCCTGGATTGGTTGCTATTGTCAAGTTGTTTGACCAGTCGTTCTGGCAGCCATCTGGCTGCATCATATTCTTTTGAAAAAACACAATCGCAGCCCCTTCCCCAGATCAACACTGAGTCTGGGCCATGCCATGAGTTATCCAGAGGGTCCTTCCATCTCACCATGGCAAATTGTTTTTGTGATTCAGGGTGCCAGAAGCGATCGGCGACTGATTTTCTATTATCATCCAAACATAAGAAATTTTTTTACAAAAAGTGCATGATTAAGTATATTTCTAGGGGTACCCTTTGTAGGGTACCATTCTCCCTTCTCCCTTCTTTCTTTTTTCTTTTTTTTTTTTATTTTAGGCATCACTGCCCTCAGGTGATGGGAGTAGGAGGCCCAGCCTTTGCTCCTGGGAGCTGGAATTGAACCTCCAACCAAGTGGGCTGCAGTCCCACACACAACCACTACGCCACCGGGGCTCAGCCCTCTTCTTTATTTTTTCAATGGTGATTTTTAAAGATAAGTGGACTCTTTCAACCATTCCCTGCCCCTGGGGATTATAGGGAATACCTGTGACATGTCTTATTTGTAATTGATTACAAAAACTTTGAAAATCTTTAGCGGTATAACCAGGGCCATTGTCTGTTTTTATTTGCTTAGGGATGAGCTATAACATGCTTGGTGGCTTCTCCTGTTTGGAGGGTAGCGAGTATGAACCCGCTATATGTGTCTATGCAAACACGAATAAACTTTAAATTGCCAAATTCTGCACAATGGGTGACATCCATTTGCCAAATCATGTTAGGGACAAGCCCTTTCGGATTGACTCCCAAATGGGGAAGTGGCAGATGTGTTGTTACACAGGTAGCGCATTGTTTAACTATCTGCCTAGCCTGTTCCCTGGTTATTTAAAACCTCAGTCTCAAGGACTGAGCATTTAGGTGATGCAAAGCATGAGTGGTCTGTGCTTGTTGTAGGTCCTCACCTGAAACAGTGGCCACCACTTTTGTGGCCGCATCGGCTATCTCATTGCCCTGGGCTAGGCCCGAATGAGCTCTATTATGTCCTAAGAAAAAGGGGACAGTTCTTTGAATGAGCTGTTGACAATGCAAAAATAGTTTGGCTGTCTCTGACACATGCTTGATCTGCGCAACAGTTTCTAAAAGGGGTACCAAGTGAGCCAGATAAGCACTGTCAGTATAAATACTGAGTGCCTTATCAGGAAAGGCTGAAAAAAACTGCAATGAGGGCCTGCAGCTCCACCAACTGGGCTGAAACATGATTGGTCTTGAATGTAATCACTTTATCTGAAAAAGTATAAGCAGCAATTCCCGTGAATGACTCATCAGTGAATACTAATAATGTATCATCTAATGGTTCATTACTAGTAAAGCGAGGAAAAACAAAGGCATGCAACTTGCAAAATTGGACTAGTTTATCTGGGGGGGTAATGATTATCCGACTCACCAGCATAATAAGCACAGGCTATGGGCCATGTATCAGTGTTTTGTAATAGCCAATGAATTTGTGGCCGAGAATAGGGCTGAATAATCTTTGAAGGCTCTATCCCAAAATATCTTCAGCTATCCTCTCTCCCCAGGACAATTAAATCGTCTATGCCATCATAATAAGGAAGTAGGACTTTTCTGGGGGACTAGGGCAAATGAATCCACATAAATGGGTTATTTTGCAAAAAAAAGGCCAGTAGGCGTCACTGTTATATTGAAAATTATGAGAATTAGGACAGGGGATAATTTATACTAATAACAAATTGAGCAGCAATAGCATCTTCAACTCGCTGAAGTGCAGTTAACTCCCCCTCAGTGATCAATCTGGGAGATTGAGGATGGGGGTCACCCTTTAACATGTCAAATAGGGGCTTCAATTCACCCGTGGTTAATTTTAAATACGGCCAGAGCCAATTTATGTCTCCCAACAGCTTTTGAAAGTCATTGAGCGTTTTTAGTTGGTCTCTGCGAATAACAACTTTCTGATGGATAATTTTAGGTCCATTTATTTGAAAACCCAAATAAGTATAGGGATCCTGCAACTGCACCTTCTCTGGGACTATTTGTAGTCCAGCCTTCACCAACTCCTGTTTAAGGTGAGCAAAACACTGCAAGACTTGTTCCCCAACTTGTCCCGCTATCAAAATATCATCTATGTAATGTATAATATACATATTTTCCAATGGTCCCTAATTGGTTGTATGGAGGCAGCTACATACTTCTGACACAAGGTGGGGCTGTTGGCCATCCCTTGGGGTAATACTTTCCACTGATACCGCTCCATGGGTTCTTTAAAATTTGTACATGGGACGCTAAATGCAAATCTTTTTTATCATCAGGGTGCAAAGGAATAGTGAAAAAACAATCTTTAAGGTCTATGATTACTTTAAAAAAACTCTGAGGGATTGCTACAGAGGAGAGCAAGCCTGGTTGAAGGGCACCCATAAGCACCATAGAGGCATTGACTGCTCTGAGATCTTGTAGAAGTCTCCATTTTCCGGACTTCTTCCTAATGACAAATATTGGGGTATTCCATGGGAAGGTACTTTCTGTGATATGCTCTGCTTCTAGTTGTTCCTGCACTAACTGCTGGGCAACACTTAATTTTTCACTTGTCAAAGGCCACTGATCAACCCAGACAGGTTCATCTCATTTCCAAGTGATTGGGTCAGCACATTTCTGGGGTGCAGATATGTCAGCGGCCGAAACTAAAAATTTCCAAAATCTTTTTTGTCTAATTGTCCCACAGCAGGGATGGGATATCGAACGCCATCCTCCCCCTTGTCCAACCCCTTCCCAGGGCTCTATCCTTGAGCAAGCATCTGTGCGGTAACCACATCATTAGGGCTGCACATCATAATTTTCATCTGAGAAAGCAAGTCTCTGCCCCAGAGGTTAACAGGCAATTGAGGGATGACAAATGGCTTAATGAGGCCTGAATTGCCCTCCTCATCCTTCCAAGTAAGGTATTTGGGACTTTGTCTAGGATTGCTATTTTGTCCAATTCCCTTTAAATTGGTGTTTCTGAGGTGGGCCAAGAAGGAGGCCAGTCCTCCTGTTTAATGATGGTTACATCAGCTCCGGTATCTATTAATTCCATAAACTGCTTGCCATCTAGCCATAATCAAAGGGAGGGTTTTTGACTGGTGATGGGCTATATCCAAGACACATCTGAGGATCCAAAGCTTCCTATTCCTCTTTTAGGGTGCTGAATTTTATTATCAGTCTTAGCAAGTGGCAATAACATTAAGTGGGCTATTCTTTCCCCTTGGGGAACAATGATAATTTCATCAACCGCTTTGGCCATAATTTTAATTTCTCCAAAATAGTCATTATCAATAATCCCTGGATAAATCTGCAAACCTTTTATGGTGACACTACTTCTTCCTAAAATTAACCCAAAATATTCAGGGGGCAAGGGGCCATGCATTCCAGTGCTCAGAGCCTGTGCTCCCATTTCAGGAGTTAATACCGTGTGGGAGGCGGAACAGAGGTCCAGTCCTGAGCTCCCTGGGGTGGCTGTACTAAGTTCTGAAATGGATTGTTGCTGCTGGCTGGAACAAAGCTGACTGCCCCATAAGCTTGTTTCGGGGCCTGGGGCCGGCCCCTCATTCCGTTTCCCGATGGAGAGGGAATGGGGTTTCCTAAATTGTCAGTCTTGGATCTGCAATCACTAGCCCAGTGCTTCCCTTTTTTGCATTTTGGGCAGACACTGGGAAGCTGCAGCAGAGGGTTTAACTCCTTCTGAGGGGTCTCAGGGGACTTGTGACAATCTTTTGCAAAATGGCCATTTTTTCCACATTTAAAGCAGCCCCTCCTGTTCCTATCTCGGTCAGCCAAAAAGTCCTTCACAGTTTGTCCGCTAAAGGCGGCAGCTATTGCCAGCCCTTGCTGGTAAGAGGGCTCAATGTCTGCACATAGGCGAATGTATCCTCGCGAGTCCGTTTTATTCTTATGTGGCCTGATACCTGTCTGACAGGCGGGATATGCATTTTCAAAAGCTAGTTGCTTGATATAATCTGCACGGGTCTCAATGTTTCCAAACAGCCTTTCAGCAGCAGTCATGAGCCTATTTGTAAAGTCTGCAAATGACTCGTCCGCCTTCCGTCATATACCAGTAAGAGTAACATTAGGATCTCCCTTAATGGGCAATCTTTTCCAAGTCTTAAGCGCCGCTGTTTGGATCTGAGAAAATAACCCCGGAGCATACATCTTTTGTTCTTCAGAAGTGGCATAATCGCCCTCACCCATTACCATATCCAGGGTCCAGGGGGTGTCAGTCCCAGCATTTCTTCTGGCAGTATCTTTATGATTGGCAAAATATTCAGATTTCCACAACGAATGGTCCCCGCCAGAGAGGACTGCCTTGGCTAACGCGTTCCAGTCTCCTGGAGTGAGCCATTTCTCAGCCAGGGAATGAAGAGACCCATGGTATAAGGTGACATAGCCCCGTAAGTGGAAACAGCCTTCTTTAATTCCTTAATTAAAAGAGATTTTAGACCTTCATAACTCCTAACAGGGTCGTCCTCATCTGTCTTAGTTTCAATAACGGGGAAGGCGAGTTGAAAACAAGAGGATTGAAATGGGGAGGGGAAGGATGGTTTTGTCCCGGAGCTTTGTTTCGTTTCGGGCATCAGATCCTGCAACTCCTGTTAAGGAGCGAATTTCCTTTTTCAATTGGACTTGTTTATTCAGGCGACCGGCCTCATTTTTCAAACTTGGCCAACAGCTACCAAAGACAGTGCTGATAGGCACAAAGGGGGCCTGTTATAGGGAGAAGGCTTAGAACTGACAGGGGGCCAATGTGGATTAGGATATCGGGCTGCTGCTTCTTCCAAATCATCCCAGTCAACCTCCGAAGGACCGGTTGGGGGGGTGGGGGGTGGGGCAGCGGTTCCTCAACAAGGAAGTCACCAGGCTCTGTTAGTTTCTGAGGAATCTTGCCCTTTTCCTCTACACCGTCCTCAAGCTTGGGCTCTGGCGGGGGTTTTACCCCATCATCATGTAAAGATAAAAGGTTAATTTCCTTTTTCTCTGGAAGTGAAATAAGGGGACAAGAACTGGGGCATCGAGAAGGCGACCTACTATGGGACCTCAAAATTTCCTCTGCTTGACAAACGGCAGCTTTGATTGGCGTGGGGGGGGGGCGGTGTGTTCTTCCTGCACATCTATTAAATCTCTGATAAGATTCCAATAAGTAAAGGCAGTGACTGGGACCTTTTTTGGCCCAAAAACATCATAGAAATCTCTTAAGCCACTTCCCACTCTTTTCTATCTGTTAATATCAATAGTTCCTTCAAGGGGAAACCAAGGACATAGATTTTTAACAAAATCAAAAAATTTAAACAGGTTTTTCTTTTTTACCTTTACTCCTCGCGTCTTTAATGCTTCAGTAACCTGTTGAACATACTGATCATGTAAACTGTGCGGCCCCGGACAGGAACTCAGACACCTGACTATGTGTGACAACCTCTGAGTTTGCATGTTGAGACTTCCTGCTTGCCTGGCTTTCCTGATTGTCCTATTCCTCCACCACCTCCCACCCACCTTCAGATCCCTTCAGGTGTCTGTCCATCTCCAATGAGCCTTCACATTTGCGCAGTTTGCTTTCCAACAACGCCCTGCAAGTCTCTGCCCTGCTCCCTTGGATAAGCTTTGCTTGCCCTGTGCTCTTGTTCTTCACCTCACCCTTTTCCTACTCACAGGCTCTTCACCCACTCTGCAGGGCCCAGACCAAACCCCATCTTCCTAAGCCCCCACTAAGATCTAGAACACTCTCCTTCCCCCAGAGAATAGCATTCCTTAATGATATGCACCTGCAATGGTAACCCTCATTTCAGAATGTTTTCACTAGGTCATGTCTTGCACTGAAACTCATTCTTGCCATTCTCATGAGAAGTCTTCCCCAAATTCTCAGATTCTTAGAGTACCCCAGAAACAAGTACAAGGTTAACTGGAGGGCTGAGCCCTGGTGGCGTAGTGGTTGTGCGTGGGACTGCGGCCCACTGGGATGGAGGTTCAAGTCCAGCAGTGGGGCTGGGCCTCCTACTCCCACCACCTGAGGGCAGTGATGCCCCTAAAAAACAAAAACAAACAAACAAACAAAAGGCTAACTGGAAACTATCTAAGAAGATGCAGATCCGGGGAAAAAACAAAAACAAACAAACAAACAAAAGGCTAACTGGAAACTATCTAAGAAGATGCAGATCCGGGGTCCCATTGGAATGCAGTAGCTTGGAAGATGAGCCTCCGCTACACCTTTTCAGTAGGTAAGCAGTTCACACTTGGACCTTAACACTGTAGCCCAGAGGTACTCTAGACACTCATTGCGATTGATTGCAAATGTAGTGGGGGTAGATCTCATGGTATTAAACAAATAGACATAAGCCCATCATCAATCCTGTCACTTAATTGATATACAGCACAGCCAATCAGATTCAATCTTAGGTGTCAAACGCATGCGCAAACAACTGCGCTAGTAATTAAAAAGAAAAACAACTGAGCTAAGTGCAGCAAAACGGATTAACTAAGTTATCACCAATTTTTAGACCTTGGGATCTTTCTCTTAA
Source organism: Nesogale talazaci (assembly GCA_004026705.1). NCBI lineage: Eukaryota > Metazoa > Chordata > Mammalia > Afrosoricida > Tenrecidae > Nesogale > Nesogale talazaci. Next base: position 15,864 of record PVJH01004649.1, read on the forward strand.
ACCTCAGAAAGGGTATTAAAATGAGTGGGGGAGCTGGAACAAGTAAGAAGACAAAAATGTATCACTTTCCTATGGAATGGAAGATTTTGACACTACAAGCTGACATTCAGCTGGAGTCCAGAGTGCATGAACAGTTCTGGAACTTACTCGCAGAGGGAAAGTCCCCAAACATGAGAAAAATGTGCTACCTCCTTGACTGCATTATTGAGTTCTACTTATTGATGTGAGTCGGCCTTTTCCCACATAAAGATCATTAAGTCCAAGTACCGTTCCACCATGACTGATGATCATTTGGAAGTGTGCTTGAGGCTGGCTGTCAGCAGCTGCTGTCCAGATCAGAGGTCCTCAAACTACAGCCCACGGGCCACATGTGGCCTGCCGAGGACATTTACCCAGCCTGCCGGGTGTTTTTGCCATTGCTGCTGCCCTGCTTAGTGGCCAATTCTTCCCGGGCCTGCAGTGAATTTGTTCATAGTTTATTTTTTATCTATAGTCCGACCCTCCAACATTCTGAGGGACAGTTTAAAAAGTTTGTGGGCCCCTGGTCCAGACTATGTAGCCCTGGCTTATTTCACTCAGTGCAAGACATCAGAGTAAACTCAGGTAACAGCAAAAAATGTACATAGTTAACTGTGTGTGTTGTGCAGTATGGATTCATGGTTATGCAAGGTACATAAATATACATTGTACATATAAGGAATTCTCAGTGCACTTATGAATAATGTAATAAATAAAAATAGATATTTTGCATTTTTGTAGTTGGTAGATAATTTTGACTTGATCATTTTATAAGTAGCTCTCATGCTAAAAAAGTGTGAGCACCCCAATGTATGGAAAACTTTAATACATCAATAAGAAAAATATGACTAATTCAATTGAAAAACCGGCAGTGGGTGTGGTAGTCACCTAATCTGGAGTCAGTTTGAGGATTAAGCGTGTAGGAGTGGAGATAGTCAATGAAACCTCTATGTGGGCCTGGCCTTCTGAAGATTCTGGGAATGTGGTAATTCCTTCTTGGAGGCAGGAGACACTATCTCTCTACTCAGTCCCTTGGAGACGCCCTACTGACAAGACTGCCTTCCTGTGAGACATCCCTGAGCAGAAAACCACCCTAAGGCCCTGAGCCAGACAAGCCACATGCATGCAACCAGACCCTGAGCCCTAGAAACTGAAAGAGCCATGGGGAGACCCCTGCCAGCGCTGAGATGCTTCTTTTTTTGGGTGGGGGGGGCATCACAGCCTCTGGTGGTTGTGGGAGCTCCTCAGTGCTGCTCCTGACAGCGCTGCTGGATTTGAACCACCAAGCCCTCGGGCAGCAGTCCCGCACTCAACCACTTATGTCACCGGGGCTCAGCCCGAGATGCTTCTTCCCCTACTGGATACACAAGATTCTGCAGCCACTGGCCTGTGATTGTCCTGGTGTCATTGCATATTCTTTGTGATTCTGAAGAAGATTTTATACATTGGTACCGGACATATGGGCCAATATCTGGCTTATGACCTTGGACTGGACTGGGTTGGAATGTTTGATGACATGCTGCATCACCCCAACAGCTACAGCAAAATTAAAAGCAAAATACACACGAACAAAACCAAGAAATAGCAAATGCTGGAGAGGGTACATCCAGATGAAAATCATCGGACAGTTGTGATCAGGTTGAAAGACAATAAAACCACTGTGGGAAATGTTATGGTGCTTCCTCAAACAATGGGTATTCAAAATACCATATGATCTAGCAATCTCTCTGCTTTGTATATATCCTAAGAAAATAAGGAACATAGGTGAAGATTTATCTACAGACCCAGGATCATCGCAGCAGTGCTTACAATAGCAGTTTAAATGCTGCTCAGTGGAAGAACGGATACATTTTTGCTTACAATCAATTTTGAAACATTTTCTTCTTTCTCATACTCATCATTAGCCCCTCATTTCTCACCAGCCTCCCTGTCATACTCCCATGAAACCACTAATCCAATTACTGTCTTTGTAGATTTGCCTACTCTGGATTTCATATACAGAAAAACATACCCCCACCCCCTTCCCAAAGAAACCAACACCAATTACAAAGTAGAACAGAGAAAGACATCAATTGGAAAGAAAGCAGAAACTATTAAAAGTAAGATAAAAGGGAGATCCAGTGATAAGGATTGTGTAAATGAGTTCTTAATTCTCAAATTTCAGTTCGAGCAGATAATTTTGACTAACACTAATTGATTTTCTCTCTAGCAATGTATGTTCCACATCCCTATCAACTTTCATTTCACCAGCTTTTATTTTAGCCATTCGCGTGTGTCTTTGCACTCACCCATTAAGTAGTATCTGATTGTTTTATTTTGCATTTTCATGATGATTAGTGAGGCTAAACAACTTGGCATGTATTTATTGGTTATTTGGAAATCATCTGATGTAAAATGCCTGTCTGAGTCTCTTGCTTCTATGTATATATGTTGCCATCATCGTTTTCAAAACATTAAAAAAAATTTTTTTTGGGGGGGGGCATCACTGCTGCTGGTGATCCTGAGAGCTACCCAGTGCTGCTCCTGAAAACCGCTGCTGGATTTGAACCGCCAAGCCCGCGGGCTTCAGTCCCGCACTCAACCACTTATGCCACCGGGGCTCAGCCCTTTAAAACATTTTGTTTCAATTTGAGCCCTTGGTATTGGTTTGTTCTTAATTTTAAAGTAAATTAATTTATCAGTCTTTTATAATTACTCCTTTTTAATAATCTATTTAAGAAAATATTTGCCAGGTTGAGCCCCGGTTGTGCATGGGACTGTGGCCCACTGGGACGGAGGTTCAATTCCAGCAGTGGGGCTGGGCCTCCTACTCCCACTACCGGAGAGCAGTGATGCCAAAAAAAGAAAGGAAAAGAAAATATTTGCCTAATTCCAAGGGCAATGGAGAAAACTTTAAATTACTTTTCACATTTAGATCTACATCCCATCTAGAATTGATTTTTATGTATGATGTGAAGTAAAAGTCAAGATTGTGATTTTCCCCACTCCTTGACCCCAAGTGTATCTTCATTTGGCAGAGAACCATTTTTTTTGGGGGGGGGGGCATCACTGCTCTCCGGTGGTGGGAGTAGGAGGCCCAGCCCCACTGCTGGAATTGAACCTCTGTCCCAGTGGGCCGCAGTCCCGCGCACAACCACTACGCCACCGGGGCTCAGCCCTCAGGAACCATTTTAAAAATTTTAACTTTTCCTTGTGTTTTGGGTGAAAGTTTACACAGGACATTCATTTCCTACTCACATACATCTTGTATATTAATTGTAATCCTCCATAATGTAACTGCACTCATTTCACATAGAGCTATTTATTGAAAATATCATCCTTTCCTACTGAGCTGCAGGGCCAATTTTCTCATAAACTAAAGATTCATACATTGTGTGCTCTGTTGCTGGATTTTCTTTTTTGTTCTATTGGTCTCTAGGAGTCCCAACACCACTATGTTGGTTAATATTGTGTCATCTTGGGCAGGCCATGATTCTCAGTTGTGTACAATTATTTTCCATTTGCGATCTGATGTAAGGGGTGTTTTTCTTTTTTTGTTCATCACTGCCCTCTGGTGGTGGGAGTAGGAGGCCCAGCCTTGCTGCTGGATTTGAACCTCTAACCCAGTGGGCTGCAGTCCCGCGCACAACCACTATGCCACCGGGGCTCAGTGTAAGGGGTGTTTTTTATGGACGTTCAGGCAAAGCTATTGAAATAGACACGCTCATATAAGCTCATATAAACATGTAAGCAGAACTGTCCTAAGAACAGCTTTCCTTGAGGACATTTTTTTGTTTTGTTTTGTTTTGTTTGTTTTTGGTTTTGGGGGCATCACTGCCCTCTGGTGACACACAGCCACTATGCCACCCGCCGGGGCTCAGCCCGAGGGCATTTTCTTAACATCACAATGAAATGCAGATTTGTAAGTGCCCTTAGGGCAATTCTTTTTCTAAAACCAGTGGCGTAGTGGTTGTGCGGGACTGCAGCCCACTGGGATGGAGGTTCATTTCCAGCTCACAGGAGCAAAGGCTGGGCTTTCTACTCCCACCACCAGAGGGCAGTGATGCCTAAAATAAAAAATAAATAAATAAAACTGTCCTCCCAGTATAAAGAGAGGCTGTAAGTCTTTCTCTCAGGGACAAAAGTGTTCCATTTCCCAGCCCAGCTAGGAGGGCAAATAGAGGGTGATAAAACCAAAGCAGGATGGAGACTGAACATGATAGTGTTGGAGGTCCAGATAAAAGATAAAAGACCACTACAATGTCCAATTAAAATTACTGAAATCTTTATTTTTTATATCAGGCTAGCCCAGGCTGCAATGGAATATTCAAAGGGAACTTCTCTCCAGACTGCAGTCCCCTCTTCACTGTCCAAACCTCTTTTCTATTTTAAGGGAGGATAGAATACAGAAAGCTAAAGAAAAGACAAGTTAAAAGACATACATTACTAAGTGGTATTGATAAAAGTAAAACAAAAACCTATTGAGGTCAAGTTTCAGATGCCTTGCTTGATGACCTCATTCCAGGAGTTCCTCTCTTGCTTACTCTCCAGTTCTTGGGATATGACGCAGCACACCACTCGGCCCTCAGAGGTTGGGATCCACCAGCTCCTGCAGTCTCATGAGGCAGGAGGCTGTTCTGCTGATTTGGGGGTTGTCGGCCCCTGCAACCATGGGAATCAGGAGAAGCCTCCAGCCTACACCTGATTGGGGATTTATCAGCCTCTACAACTGCATGAGCCATTTGAAATCAATCTCTCTCTAGATAATTTTTTTTGATAATTTTATTGGGGGCTCTTATAGCTCTTATAATATTCAATACATCATTTGTATCAAGAATATTTGTACACATGTTGCCATCTTCATTTCCAAATATTTTCTATTTGAGTCCTTTGTATAGTATACGCTCCTCCTCTTTAGTTTCTCAGCAGTCCAGCTCGCTGAATAAAGACTCTTCCAAATGGTCAAGAGGAATCCTCTTCTCTTTAAAATTTTTTATAAATCATTTTATTGGGGGCTCATACAACTCCTATCACGATCAATACATACATCAATTGTATGCAGACCACATTTGCACACTTGTCATCATCACTCTCAAAACATCTTCCCTCCACTTAGGCCCCCATCTAGATATTTTAAATATATAAATTTATCTAATTTACTCCTCTAAAGAATCTAGACAAAGACAAATAAGGTGTCTTCTTCATAGTAACTTTAAAGTATCTTGATCTCTCCGAGGATACACTTTCTAATTATGTTACTTTTTCAAGATTGCTTTGACCTTCTTTTTTTTTTAGGCATCACTGCCCTCTGGTGGTGGGAGTAGGAGGCCCAGCCTTTGCTCCTGTGACCTAGAATTGAACCTCCGTCCCAGTGGGCCGCAGTCCCGTGCACAACCACTACACCACCGGGGCTCAGCCCTTGCTTTGGCTTTCTAGGCCCTCATCATTTCATTTAAATTTTAGAATTAGCTTGCTAGTTTATAACAAAAAATGTTCTAGAGTTTTAATTCCTGGAATCTATAAATCTATTTGGGACAAACTATTATCTATATAATGTTGAGCTTGATCATCCATAAACATTGTGTCTTCTTCCATTTAATTTTTAAAAATTTTTTCTGTGTAGAACTCTTATACACCTTTTATTACATTAATTAATAGGTAGCTAGTGTAACATAAATGATATCTTTAAAATTTTTCAATCTTTAATAAAAATTTTAAGGAATACCATTTATATACTTTATTTGTATGTAGAGATGCAATTTACTTTTAAAATATTGACTTTAAATGTTACGGGTTCAAATAAATGTTAGACATAATATCTTGACCATTTGGAAGAGTCTTTATTCAGCGAGCTGGACTGCTGAGAAACTAAAGACTTTCCCTTCATAGCAACTCTGAGTGGACTTCTCAGTGCATCTTTAAGGCCAAAAATCATTTATCACAAAAATCATTTATCACCTAAATTGAACCTAGGGTTCAAGCAAGCATGAACAGAGCAGGAAGGTCTGTTCTGAATTAACTGTAAGAAGAGTAAGCATGTTTTGCAAGGTACATTGCTTATCATATAAGAAACTATACCGGGCTGAGCCCTGGTGGCGTAGTGGTTGTGCGTGGGACTGCGGTCCACTGGGACGGAGGTTCAATTCCAGCAGTGGGGCTGGGCCTCCTACTCCCACCACTGGAGAGCAGTGATGCCTGAAGGGGAAAAAAAAAAGAAACTATACCCAAATTGATTATAACATATGGTTATCATAACAAGGTTATCATAAAAGAAACAATATCAAAATTGATTGTAACATTCTGGTTATCATGACAAGATTAACTACACCATTCAGATTACAACATCAAAGGGAACAAAAATCAATCATAGTGTCCTTAACCTGGGAACATGGGAGTACATTTTTATTTTTATTTATTTATATTTTTTAGGCATCACTGCCCTCAGGTGGTGGGAATAGGAGGCCCAGCCTTTGCTCCTGTGAGCTGGAATTGAACCTCCATCCCAGTGGGCCGCAGTCCCGCGCACAACCACTACGCCAGCGGGGCTCAGGCCGGGAGTACATTTTTAAATGAATCACCAGCAGAGACTTTTCCATAAGGGGAGAGAGAATGGGCAGGTCAACAAGCAGCCAACTTTCTGAGATGGGAGGGAGGAACAGGCAAGTCATTAGCAGCTTGGAGTTTCTTTTGCTAGTCTGCCTTCGTATACTAAATGATCTTTCTAAGTGATCTTACTGATTATGATAACTTTATTTGTAGATTCTTTTGGATTTTCTACATGCAATTATGCAATATACAAATAGTGGTGGTTTTTATTTCTTCCTTTTCAAGCCTTGTGCTTCCCCGCCCCAAAAGGCCACTTGAGGCTTGAATTCTCCTTGCAACCGGCAGCCTGCCCCAGCCCTGCTCAGCTCTCTCACCACCACTAGGACAGGATGAATGGCCTGGATGGTGTCCCCTTCAAAGTATCCAAGGGACTTGTGGTAGACACAGAGCTCCTTCCTGCACCAGAACTCAGCATCCCAGCCTGCAGAGAGGTTCTGCTGGGCTCCATGGTAAATATGTCTTTCTGTCTCTAACGACATCACCTAGCTCCTGGGTCTGTCGGTGAGGTTGAGTCCTCACAGGACCTCGTTTCCTGCTCTGGTATATTCTGGAGAGTTTGGAAGTAACTTAGAAGCCTAGTGGCTAGGTGATGGGATTGTTTAGGAGGTTGCCTGTGTAAAGTTGATGACCAGTCCTCGCAAGGATGTGTCAATTATTCTTTTCCTGACCAGTCTATCACTGAACTTCCTCCATTAGAGGAATCACTCCTTTGGGTCAAGACACTATTTCCAGAATCCTTTGTTAAAACTCAGACAATTGCTTGGGGCATGTTAGGAGGGATTCCTGTCTCAAAGACCTAAGCAGACCTAGAGCAGTCTTCTCTGGCTGTGCGCTTAGAGTCCCCCAGTGCTGTGGCTCTCCCAGTGGCATATGCCCTCCCTCCCACCTTGGCCTCACAGCCTCTTAAGTCCATGTGGTGGTATCAACAGTGACCTCAGGAGGAAGAAATCCTGGTGCAGAAACCCTCTGGCACAGTGGGTTAATACTGAGCTGCTAATTGAAAGTCAGTGGTTCAAAGCAGCCGGCCCCTCTGTGGGAGAAAGACAACATTCTGTAAAGGTTTCTGCCCTCGGGAGCCCTATGGGGCAGTTTTCTGCCCTGTAGGGTTGCGACCAACAAGAAGGTAGTGGATTTCCCCCCCAAAAGTTCAATTGGCAAGTATTTGCATATCATATAGTCTACAGTTCAATCATTTAACTCTATCAAGGAGAACTGTGCAATTACCCCCACATCAATTTTTTTTTCACATTGAATTTTAAAAACATACCCCCCCCCCCCACTGGTTAAATCACCTTCAAGATGAGTTATGCAGTCACAGTTCATTCTAGTGCTCCCTCCCCACTTCCATCTCCACCATTTACTCCTGAGATCCCTTTCTCTCCCCATCATCCACGCCCCCCATCCCTGTATTCTCTATAGCTCCTTGTATCAGTTATTCTCATTATGTACCCACTCCTTCTGTGCTTCACAGCTGGAGGACTCAATAGAAAACAATGAAAAACAAAATTGCACAAAGGTAGTAAGGCTAAAAACATAATAGTATATAAACAAAGACACAGATAATGCATAAGTAGGGGTAGACCCACAACATTTTAAAAGCCAGCTAAGAAATTTTTGTCATGGAGCCAGTAAAAGATACTTGTGTCCAGAACATTTTCAGATCCATCTATAGGGTGGGTGTCATCTGGCCAAGTATTCAAGTCAATCCAGCATAATCAAGGTGACAACGGTGTCTGTCTGGTAGTCAGGTTGCTTAAGACTCTGGCCTGTGGTTAGAGCATATCTGCCAGTGGCTCAGCCTGACTCGATACTGTGCAGATGGGTTTTGGTTTTGGGGGTAGTGGATTTTTTTTCTTTTGACTTTCTGGAGAATCAAATTCACTTCATGATTTAGAGAAAAATCCCATTGAGTTTATATTACATATAGGTATATCACAGGGTAGAATGTAAGCTTCAGATGAATTTAAAATGAAGGAACATATGTGTTTGTAGGGCTGCACTGGATCCCTTGGGGCTGGGTCCCCAGAATCTGTGTGTTCACTCTGCATTGCCTGAAGAGCAGTTAGAAAAGTTTGAGATCTAGTTCAACTATCCTTGCTTTATGGATGAAGAACCTGCAGCTCAGAGTGGGGAGATGATTTTCCCAAGGTTAGTGCCAAGATGGACCCCCAGGAGATTTCAGATGAGTACAAGATTCAGAATGCAAGGTTTGAAGGGGAAGGAAGGATTTGTGAGAAAGCAGGAGCAGAGCTCACTGACCAAGAAGAAGCACCCTGGGGAAGGGAGAGGCCTTGAGTGGTGTTCAGGAAGCAGCTCAAAGCTTGAAGGAACTTTTAAAAGGCCAGAGCAGTGTCCAGTGCTCTGCCTTCCTTCTGTGGGACAGGAGCTCTTGGTCTCCCAGGAAGCCTATGCTGTGACCTCTCACTCAGAACAGAAGACTTATGTTGGGAAAGGGGAAACTGCTTTATTAAATGTCTAGTCAAAACTCCAACAACCAAACTCACTGACCCATGCCCACACTACAGGAAAGGGTAGAACTTCCCCGGTGAGTTTCCAAGACTGTCACAGTTTACAGTAGAATGCTCCATCATTCTCCTTAGGAGCAGCTGGTGGTTTTGAACAGCTGACCTTAATTAGCAGCTCAGTGTGTAAGCAGCACATACAGGCAGATTAACAATGTTTCCTCCTGGCTGAGTTCTAGCCAAACTAGGAAGAGACTATTCTGAGAGTTTTCTCTAGAAGCAGTAGTGGGGCCTCTCTGAGTCTTATACTGGTTGACAGGACCCCTCCAAGGCTGGTGGTGGCAGTGCCCAGGGAAAGGGGCTCTCATCATGCCTTCCAGGAAAGAAGGAGGGAGGAGAGAGGACCAAACGTACTGCAAACAAATAAACTCACTGCCATGGAGTCCATGCTGCCTCATAGTGACCCCTTGTGTGAAGCGGAGGAGAAAGCTTCTTTCCGCAGAAGAGCTGGTGGTGTTGAACTGTCAACCAAGCAGCTTGCAGCCCATTGTGTAACCACGAAGCCACCAAGGCTCCAAGTACAGACAACAAAGCCCGGTGTCTTCTCTGGCCGGCCTCTCTGCACAACTCCCCATGCCCCAGTCAGACCTCGTCCTCCTCCTACTCTCCTCTGCTGGGGCTTGTTTGCAGGCGGTTTTCTTTGGCTTCGAACACCAGGGAGAGCACACACATAAATGACCGTGGTTCAGTCCAGGGGGTGTGAGATGGTACAGAGGCACAAGTACCTGACTGGGGAGGGGGCCAACACCAGCCTAGGTCAGTACATTTGTGGAGACTGTGTCTGTGGCTAGTAGGAACTTCTGGTTGCCTCTCTGTTACCATGAGCAGACCCTGTCTAGAATCCTAGTCCAGCTATTGGCTCTGCTCCTCTTTTCAGGGTGAACAACTGCACTCCTTCAAGCCCCTTCTCTTCCTGGAACTATGTCTTTTATGGGCAGGTCCAACTAACCAACAGAGGAGGAGAGACCCTAAGTATGACTTACTTATCCCCTGGTCAGTCTTTGGCATTCACGTGGGTGTACCTGAAGCACATGTTCCCCATAGCGACAGTAAAATTCCAAACCAAGCTGAGCCCCGGTGGAGTAGTGGCTGTGTGCAGGACTGCAACCCACAGAGTTGGCGGCTCAAATCCAGCAGCAGCTCTCCAGGAGCAAGGCTGGGCTTCCTACTCCCACCAGGCCAGTGATGCCACACACACAAAAATTCCAAACCAAACCAATTGCCATTGAGTCAATTCCGACCCACAGTGACCCTGCAGGACAGAAGAGGACTAATTGCCCCGCGGGGTTTCCGAGGCTGCAGACTTACAGAAGCAGACTCACTCATGCCTCTCCCACGGACTGCAGGCAGATTCCAACCATGGATTTTTCAGTTAACAGCTGAGTGCTTAACCACTTCACCACCCGGGCTTCAGAATCAGGGTCCAGTGGTGGTTATGTTGCCAGCCGAACTTATGGTGGCCTAACGGGAAAAAGCACTCATGCCCCTCTTGGTGAGCACCTACTCTCGGCACCAGTCTCCTGCTAGGTGCTCTTTCCCGCATGTAGCCATCTCTCCTGGCCTTGTGGGAGCATGCAGCAGGCGAGTGTTCCTACCTTGGTAGAGGAGTGCAAAGCTGCCACGCAGGTGCCCCCAGCAACACAAGGCCTGGGAGTAGGTCAGCCAGGGCTCCAGGCAAGCTCGTACCTCAGAGGCCATGCTCATCTCTTCTGCCTGCTATCTTCTCAAGGAACATTCCCTCCCAGAGTTTAAGCTTTAGCAGGATCGTATTATGGTTTTTGTTATTTTTTTTTACACTTTTTTCGGGGGTGTGGGCATCACTGCTCTCCAGTGGTGGGAGTAGGAGGCCCGGGCCCAGCCCCACTGCTGGAATTGAACCTCCCGCGCACAACCACTACGCCACCGGGGCTCAGCCCAGTTTTTGTTACTTTATAGTTTCCCTTTAACCAGAATTAATTCAGCTTTTGAAAATAGAGCCCCGGCTGAGCCCCGGTGGCGTAGTGGTTGTGCGCGGGACTGAGGCCCACTGGGATGGAGGTTCAATTCCAGCAGTGGGGCTGGGCCTCCTACTCCCACCACCGGAGAGCAGTGATGCCCCAAAAAAACAAAAAAAGAAAAACCCAAAACAAAAAGAAAATAGAGCTACATGGGTTTTTGTTGTTGTTGTTTGTTTGTTTGTTTTTGGGCATCACTGCCTCTGGTGGTCATGGGCGCTACCCAGTGCCGCTCCTGAGAGCCACTGCTGGATTTGAACTGCCAAGTCCGCGGGCTGCAGTCCCGCATTCAACCGCGGAGGCCACCGGGGCTCAGCCCCAAGCAATGTGGATTTAAACATGAGAAGAATATAAAATGGTATGCAAAGCAAACTTACTGCCATTGAGTCAGTGCTGCCTTGTAGCCACCCTGGAGGGCGGCTGAAGGGCCTCTGTGAGTTTCCAAGACTGTGATCTTCACGGGAAGCGAACGTCCTGGTTTTCTCCTGAGAAGCAGCGAGTGGCTTCCAACTGCTTATCTTTCAGTTAACACCCCAGCGTATAAGCACAGCACTAGCAGAACTGACATTGGTAAGAATCCTGAGACGCCTACTCCGCTCTGCCAATGGTTTGATGAAAGAGCCCTGGGAAACAAAGACAGGAATGGGTGGCTGTATTCCTATAAAACTTGATTTACCAAAACTTAGAGAAGGGGGATTTGACCCACAGGCCCACCCCTGATAGACTGTGAAGGGGAGCCCTCCTGGTTCTTTTGGGTGCTGGACTGCTAAAGGCAAGACTATTGGTTCCAAGCGGCCAGCCGCTCTGAGGGGAACTCTGAGGCTGTCTGACCCCTCGAGTCCCACCGCCTGGGCAGTCCTCTACGGGTCCCTGAGAGGCAGAGCGGACTCCCTGGCAGTAACCGGGTTTTGATAGATCATGGGGAGTTTGGGGGTTGCTTGTTTTGGTTTTGGTAGAGGGAAAGACTCAGACTAACACAATCCCCAACCTTACACGCCTCCCCTAATCTGCCCTGTTCCCCACCCCATGCCACCTCACGACTCATTATTTATTTACTTCTTAACCCTTCCAGAGACTCTTATATGTATTACGTGTGCATATATTCCAACTGTCCGCTCCTTTTTACACCAGGGGGGATTTTATGCACATTATTGATGAGATTGGGTCGCCTCTAAAGAAACGAGGACAGCGGGGAAACTCCAGGAAGCAGCTGGGAACGTGGGGGGTGGGGGAGGGGTGCCCGCAGGGTCACCCAGGGGCGTAGTTTGGGCCCTTGATCGGCCGAGTTTGCGCCTTTCTCTTCTCTTCTCTTCTCTCTTCTCTTCTCTTTTCTTTCTTTTCCTCCCTCCCTCCTTCCCTCCTCCCATCCTTCCTTCCTGATTACGCCCACATGTCCACATGGCTTCTTTCTGCAGCACGACTTCAGCCTGGAGAGGAAGGCCCTTTTCTGGGTGGAGGCCGCCGTGCGGGTGCCCGGCCCGTGCCAATGCGGTGACCTGGGTACAGCGTCAGCCCCACCCGCCTGGTTCCTGCTCGTCGACGCCCAGCACAGGCCAGTGCGTGCGTGGCCCGCGGCCCGCGGTCCGCCCGCGGGGCCTCAGGAGCACCTCGAGGGGGAGGACGACGACGAGGGGGAGGACGACGAGGCGCCGTCTCCCCGCGGGCCGCCCGCCAGCCCCCGGCCCGGCTTGCGCCCCGGCTCCGAGGAGGGGCAGCCGCTCCCGGGCCCCGACCACGGTGCGCTCCGCCGCCGCCCCCCGCGCGGCCCCGAGCCACCCCCGAGGCCCCCCGCGGCCGACGTGGCGCTCCCGCTGCGGAGCCAGCCACCCCGCCGCGCGGTAAGAACTGCGCCCGCAGTGCCCAGTCTGCGGTCTCCCCGCTCCGGTCTCCCTCGCCCCCCTCCCCAGGGGGCACTGCTGTTGCCGGGCGGGGCCGGTGCGCAGCCGCGTGGGCTATAGGGGGTGCTCAAGGAATGGCTGTGGAAGGACGGCGCCTCAAAGGTGGAGGTCTCCTGGTGACAGGCACGGGCGCCGTCAGTCACGGGTACCCACTGTCCCGTCCGCCACTTCCTGCCAGACCCAACGTTTGGAGAGACAAGGCCAAACCCACAGGGCTGGGGGGCCCAGGATCGAAAGTGATTCTACAGTGAAGCCAGTGTTGGGACAGCCTTGCTCGAACTTACCTGGTACCCATCATTGTGTGCCCCTTTTCCTTAAGAGGAAAACTGGGAGTGTGAGTCCCTAGTTGGTACTGCTCCCTGCCTCCCACCCCAGGCAGGCCGGGACAAGCCCAGGGGAAACCACCTTCAAGAGACAGACTTGTTGTCCACGTCAGGGACTGGACACTGTTGCCCAGTCTTTCTCTGGTGGAGAAATGGCAGCAGCAGACCTGTGTGAGGAGAGAGCTATCAACAGTCTTGTTCTGTAGGGAGGAACTAGAAGCAGGGAGAGCCTCAGAATGGTTTACATGGTGGCTTGAATAGACTGAGGATGGCCCTAGGATGGGACAGAGCAGGACTTTCTTGAGAAGTTGGGCATGAAAAAAGCGAGAGTGAGAAGGTGGGCATGTGTAAGAGATTCCCACGTGACAGACAGACATAGGCTGCAGCTCTTGGCCAGGGGTGGGCAAGCCTCAGTGCCTGACCCACATGTGCTGCTCTTCAGGACATACACGTGGCTCTGAAATAGAATTGAAAAGAAACAGCGGAGCCTGGGTGGCACAGTGGTTGTGTGTGGGACTGCGGCCCATAAGGCTGATGGTTCAAATCCAGCAGCAGCTCTCCAGGAGCAAGGCTGGGCCTCCCACTCCCACGGGGTGGGGGGTGGTGGTTGGTTTAAAAAACGAAAATAAGACTTTCATTATCAAAAGATTGAATACCTTTTCATTTTTAAAAAGAAAATGTATTTATGACTTCTGAATAATTTTTAAATTGTTGTGAGGTATAGGATTGGTTCTTTTGTTCCAAAAACTTGCCCACCCCTGCCCGAGGAGATTGGATGGAGGAAGGTGCATTTGTTTCTGGTTGGCAGCTGCTACTTTTTCCTGGAGGGGGGTGGGGGTTGGGTGGATGAGTCCAGACTGTCCTTGGTGGAGTCTTCTCACAAGTCTTGCCATGACTGATGGATGGGCAGATATGCCCAGTCCCTGTCATTCACAACCCTGTCAAACGAGAAAGGGATGGTCTGCTGGGAAGATGGGAGTGAAAACACCTTGGCTTTCATGCTAAATAGCATTTAGATCACTAACATGTGTGGCCTGTTGGATCACTAACTTCTCTGAACTTAGATTTCAATATCTATAAAGTGGGACAATAGCAGGGGCTATCATATTTCCTTCACAAAGTGTTAGAAGCATTAAATGAAATGTGACCATCTACCAGACCCTTGCTATTCACTGTTCTCACATGGTCTTAGTGAGACGCCCCACAACACTCCTGTCTGTGAGGTGGTTACAGTGAGGGAGGGCTCCATTTTACACCCCGATAAATGGAGCAAAGGGTGATGAGCTGAGGTGTGAAAGAGTCCAAGTCTGCTTAGTATTAGCCCCTACAGTCCAGATAGAAGATGGTACAAAAAGATGCTTTTAAAATGTCCATCTCAGCAGGGTCTCACTTCTGAGTGGTGTGCAAATAACATAGCTAACCTATCTTATGTTTCAGTCCCTCAGCCCCCGTACCTGCCTGCCACCCCGTAGGGGTGTGCCCCAGTCTCTCAACCCGAACCGATCACACGCCGATTCTTCGGCTGACCTGCTCTCTGCCCTGAGCCAGGAGGAGCAAGATCTCATCCGCCCTGTGGTTGCTCTGGGGTACCCTTTGCACAGGGCCGTCGGGGGCCTGCAGAGGACAGGGAAGAAGAGTCTGAGCCAGGTGAGTGGGGCCCAGAGACAGGGATTGTGGGCTGGAGCCGAGCGGCTTTTTATTCTCAGCTTGAAGTCTTATTTCCCTCTCTTTAGAGGCAGAACCTTAGTATGATCATAGCTCCAGGAGGGTAATAATCCTAAGGGTTATTTTTAGATTGTAATTGTACCTCTTTCATGGGTGTTTACCAGGAATCTTCGTGCTCCCCTGGAGAGTCCTAACAATATATTCCTGACCTTGAATCTCTCTCTACCGCCAGTACAGGGGCTAGAGCTTTGGGCAGCCAAGAATCTTAACAGTGCTGCTCCACAGAACTGTCTGCTCAGATAGGGCCTCTCAGTCTGGTAGATTCAACTGGGACCGGATGGTAGTAAGATGACATCCTTCATCGTCTAGTGATTGGTAATATCTGTCAAGTGGACCACATTCTCTCTAGGCAGCTAACCCTCACTTCTTCCTGTGATGACTTGGTCCCAGGAGTACATGACCTGGCATTCTAGGTTGGAAGTTATACAGGCTCCTTCTGTTTCATTCTGCCAGTCAGAGTATGCCACAAGACTAGCCCTGGTTTAAAGCGTGAGGAGACTTTGCAGGCATTCTTAACCCACCACCAGGAAGTTCTAGATCAGGGGTTCTCCATGTTCCTAATGCCTCGACCCTTTCATACAGTTCCTCATGTTGTGGTGACCCCAACCATAACATTATTTTCGTTGCTACTTCGTCGTAAGTTTGCTACTGTTATGAATCGTCATGTCAGACATCTGATACACACGATATATTTTCATTGTTACAAATTGAACATACAAAATAATATGTAACTTTGTATTATGAAATATTTATTTCTGATGATAAATAAATGAAATTTTGTCTTGAAGCATGGTGTAAGGGTAAGCTCATGCTGGGTACTCATATGTGAGAGTATCTGTATGTGGGAGGACCCGCCTGAAGACAGATAGAGGAGCAGTGTCCGAGTTCCTAAGACCATCAGAAATAGGTGTTTTCTATTTCTGTAAAAGGGTCATTCGACTTCCAAAGGGGTCTTAACCCACAGGTTGAGAACCGCTGTCCCGGGCTTCATGGAGTCACTGAGCCTTGAGCTGGACTTCCAGGACTGGTGCAATGTGCATTTGTAGGAAGGAGCAGAGGAAGGGATGTGGTTGGAAGACCCTGCTTCCCAGCTTGTTGCTGGAGTGGAGGGTCCATGATGCAGGCTGCGGGGGACAGGGCGGGAAGAAGAGTTAGAGGCAGAGTGAAGAGACCTTGAGTGCTGAGCTGAAGCAGAAAGGTGAACAGGGACAGGCCAGATGGTGACACTGAATGCTATAATCAGAACTCACATCCTGCCACTGCAATGTAGCACCCCCTTTGGGTCGTTTGGCACACACTGGCCATCGCTTTGTCTCTTTCCACTCATGGTTGAAAAGCTAGGCCACTGCTTACAAAAGGTTTTAGGGCAGTTGGCACTTATTTCTTTCTCCTGTCCTCTCACTATCAGAGAACTTGGGACATTCTTTCCACAAACACTGATGGCTCCTGATGTTGGATCTCTGAAGTTGGGGGAAGGAAGGACCAAAGGAGAATTAAGTGACTCTCAGACTGAAGCCATGTGTTTGACTAAGATGCTCAGAGAAATAAAACTTGTGACACTCATGCATGTGTAAGAAAGAGCTTTTTATCAAGAAGTAAGTTTATGTCAAGAAAGCAGCCCTGCCCAGTTGAAGTTAAGTCCATGGATCCGATGCAGAGCCCTCTTCAGACTCACAAAGCTGTGGGCTGCTACTGCCGAAAGGGGAAATGGAATACAGGACGTTCACACAGCAGGGGGTGCAGAGCCATGTGGCTCCAAGGTTGGCAGAAACATGGCAGGGGCTGATAGCTCTCAAGCAAAGCCCCAACATGCAGTATGGCAGAGGGACAAAGAGAAGGGAAAGTTCTCGGTTTCTTCCTTATAAAAGGCCACACCCCCCAGGAGGCATCATGAAACTATGACCTGCTTGACAGGTTGGATTCCACCCCTACACTTTCACACAGATTCAAGTAGACAGAAAATCATCCAACCACCACAAGCTAGAAATTCGATATGCTTCCACCAAGTTGGGGAAATACATGCAGCCTCCTTCTTCATCCACTCCTGTCCTGGAGGAAACCTTTCTGCAGGGTAGCCCCCACATGGCGAGGTGAGAAGTGCTAAAACCTTTTTTGTGTTAGTCCCTCAGTCTGAAGGTATCCTATTAGACACTTTCAATCCTGCAAAGTAGCTATTATTGTCCCTATTTTGCTGATGAAGAAATTGAGGTCCGAAAGATTCCTATAGTGAGTGGCTATACCGGGATTCAAGGCAATCTAATCTGACTCCAGACCTTGTCGTGTAATGACCGACTCCTATTCTTGTGTGAGAACCTCCTGGGACTGCACCCCAGGCTGATCGGAGATGTGGGAGGAAATCTTGAGCAGCCCCCACTGTCAACTGTTGCAGAAACTGAGGGGCTGGGCCAAAAGCCACCCCAGAGGGCTGTGAGGGAGCAGGCTCATGGTGGGCATTTTGACTTGCCCAAGCGCCTCCATGCCCAGTGATAAAAAATCTGGTCATCTCAGCAGTGAGGGTGGGGTGGCAGGGTAGTGTAAGGATTTGTCAGAGCATAGAGGGTACTGGTCTCCCTATGGGTGGGCTGGAAGGGATCTCCAGACATGACCAACCACATGCCTGGCCCATGGATCCCAGGTGGCCTTCTTCCCCGATGGACAACTAGGGCCCAGGGCCAGGCAGGCTGGATGACTTCACCCTCTCTCCCCAACCAAGTGTCTTTTGTGTGTTCTGGGCAGCCCTACCATTTACTGAGCAACACTTCTGAGTTCAGAGCCTTTCTCCTCCCAAAAGACAGACAGACAGATAGACACGCAAAGTAGGAAACACTTTATCTAGAGAAAAAAAATGCCACTGTCCAGGAGGGAAGGTGTCAGGTGAAGGAGCCCAAGCACTTAGAAGAGTCAGAGAGGGCTGAGCCCTGGTGGTGTAGTGGTTGTGCGCGGGACTGTGGCCCACTGGGATGGAGGTTCAATTCCGGCTCCCAGGAGCAAAGGCTGGGCCTCTTACTCCCACCACCTGAGGGCAGTGATGCCTAAAAAAAAAAAAAAAAAAAAAAGAAGAGTCAGAGAAAAAGGAAGGGAGGTAAAACACAAAGGTTGGGGCTGAGCCCTGGTGGCGTGCGGAACTGCAGCCCGCAGGCTTGGCGGTTCAAATCCAGCGGCGGCTGGGTAGTGCCCAGGACCACCAGAGGCAGTGATGCCCACAAAAAAACAAAACAAAACAAAAAACACAAAGGTTGTACATCCCTCCTTCTTTCTTTTCCCACTGATCAGTGTGGCCCAAGTGTGGCCTGGCAGGACAGGTAGGGAACAGAGCAGACCCAGACTTCCTGGAGTGCTGTAGGCCTATCAAGCGCCCTTGAAGGGGCATATCTGTGTGGAGTCAAGGACTTCTGGGCATCCCTTCAGCCCTGATCACCCATGATCAGAAGCTGATACCATCACCCTCCTAGGGGCCAAACAAGGAGCTCCCCTATGGCAAATGCAGATTCTGAGACCTCAGAGTCCCAGCCCATAGAGCTGAGGTGGATCTCAAGCCCCAAGCCCCCAACAAGCAAGCAAACATTACTGTATTGCTGTCGTGTGTTGTTTTGACTTCAATTCATAGTAATCCTATTGGACAAACCAGAACTGTCCCTTAGGGTCTCAAAGGGAGCCCTGTGGTGTAGAATGGGCATTGGACAGCAGTACAAACCCCCCTGCTGCTCTGAGGGATAAAGATGTACAGTCCCAGAAACCTGATGAAGAGTCACTATGGTCAGAATAGGCTTGACGACAGTGACTTGGGGTTTTCATTTTAATTCTTTACAGAGGTCAACTGCCACAACTTTCTCCAGTGGAGAGGCCAGGGGGTTCAAACCACTGATCTTTTGTTTTACAGTCAAGTACTTTAACCACTGTGCCACCATGGCTTCTTAGAGTGAAGTTCAAAACCCAAACCTTCTGCCATCGAGTCAATCCCATGAAGAGCAACCCGACAGGACACAGGAGAGTGACTCCATGGAGTTTCTGAGGCTGTAAATCTTCATGGAAGCAGACTGCCTCCTCTTTCTCTTGTGGGGTGGCTGCTGGGTTCAAACCACTAATCTTTCAATCAGCAGCCAAGTGCTTAACCACTGTGCCACCAGGACTCAAGATGAAGGGCCTATCATTTTAAAAGATCTGGAAATGGCTCTGATAGGCAGTATGTTCTGGGGCCTACTGGGCTGAGTCAGGCATCCCTTGAATCATTGATTCAAAAATGGTTGCACATTAGAGTCACATAGAGAACTATTACAACATGCATATGCGTAGGCTGCACCCTGAACCAATCGTGGTAGAAACTCTGGAGGGTGCCCAGGCAACTGTCATTTGTAAGCTTCTGCAGGTGGTTGCAAAGAACACCAAGGTTGAGAACCCACAGCTGGAGATGACTCATGAACTAAAGAAACATCTCCCTCGGAGCCCCTATCTCCCTTCCAGCCAGCTCAGAGGTCTCTTTAGCTGCCGACCCTCTGGTGGACACAGCACTGCCCAGGCTTGCCCTGCCTGGTGCTCAGCCTCTCCATTATAGAAGCAAACCAGGAGGGGGGAGTCCTGCCCAAGGAAAATCTCCCAGAACAGCTTTGACTTTACTTTTGAGGGGAGGAGTCTCCTGGTGCTCCAGACCAATCGTTCAGAAGCAAAAACCATTTGAAAAGTATTTGTCTAGGGCTGAGCCCTGGTGGCGTAGTGGTTGTGCGCGGGACTACGGCCCACTGGGACGGAGGTTCAATTCCAGCAGTGGGGCTGGGCCTCCTACTCCCACCCCCGGAGAGCAGTGATGGGCCCCCACCCCCCAAAAAAAGAAAGTATTATTCTAGAACAGGGTGAGAAAACTTTGAGATGGAAGAGCCAATCCTGCCCCTCACAACTGTTTAAAAATTATTTGAGAGCCATAAATAGATTTTTACAAACAAATGAAGTCCCCATGATCTGAATAATATCCTGTAAACTTTTCAATCTTACTTAAGAGCCACATGTATGCACTGAAATAGCCGCCTATGACTCTCCAGCTGCAGTTTGCCCATCCCTGCTCCAGATAGCAGTGTTTTTATTGCTCTGAAAGTCTGCGGGGACCTGCCCCTCTCGTCAGACTTCACCCATCATTCTTATGGTCTGGCACTCTCAGCTGGCACCAACTGCTTAAAAACCATGCTTTGATTGGCCTGGGGCATACGTCAGCCCTTGAGAATCTGGTTTACAACCCCTACCCCCACCCCCACCGAACCGGGACTCTGTGTGATGGCTGTTGGAATTCATTTGATAAACTTGGCACACATTATTGAGCTCATGCCTGCCCTGCTGGGATCTGGGGACACAACGGCACCACCCTCACCTCCAGGAACAAAAAGTTAGTGAATGAGAAGGTGAGAAGGATAAGTGAGCAACTAGTCATATGTGCTGATGGGAAACTCAGGGAGTTGTGGGAGGTCTAAGGCCTGCCCAGAACCCAGTTCAGACCGAGAATCAGAGACTCTGGAAGGAAGCTGGGCCTTGGGTTGGGTGAGGAGGCTGGAGGCTGGGGGTAGGGCAAGAGCACGCCTTTGAACTCTGGTGAGGAGGGACCTGGTGATTTCAGCAGAGAGTAACTTGAATAGTTTCAACCCAGAGGGTCCTCTGTGGTTACCTCCCTCCCCCACACTGTCCAGCACTGCTGAAGAGCTGTCACATGATGGAAGCTCTTGGAGTCATAGGTGACAGAGAAGGGGCTGCGTTAGATGAGCACCTCCCCACCTGTGGGCACTCACCAGGGAGGTTGGGCAGGCTTTGTGGTGGTTCATACATGTGGGATGGCCAGGGGTGGGTCAGTGGTACTATGTTTGAGGCCTGATCCCTCTCCACATTAGACTCTGGGGACATACATCCTAGTCCACTCAAAAGTCCCTCTCAGAAATTCCAGCCTCCAGCTTGGGACAGTTGGTGGAGACCCACTGACATCCATGTAGGGGAAGGTCCTTGCCCATCTTCTCGGACCTCTGAGGCCATGATGTGTGTGAGGTGGGGAGGGGAAGGGAGGCACTGCCCAGCCACTTGACCCAGAGCTCCCCGTGGTCTGCTGCCCTGTCACCACTCTTACGGCTCCTCCCTCTGCTCTTTCTGGCCCAGTTTCTCAGCTACCTCAGTGCCTGTGACCGGCTACTACGGCAGGGGTACGAGGAGGGCCTGGTGGAGGAGGCCATGGAGATGTTCCAGTTCTCTGAAAGCCAGGTGAGCAGGGGAAGTGGGGGAGGAGGGGCCCAAGCTTGGAGTCAGGCGAAGCTGCCTGCTGAGGCCTGGGGACCTGAAACTTGGAGGTGGGGGCTAACAGGAAGCACACAGAGAAACGAGTGTTTTATTTATTTTTATTTCACTGAATGTACATAATGAATAATATTGAAGCTTGTCCTTTCTGATTAAGGTGTTTACCACTTGGAAATTGAAAGGCAGGCAGTGAGGGCCCAAGTACCCCCATAAATACAGTGACCAGATGTCCCGCTTTTAAACAATTTTTCATGTGTCCTGCGGCATTTTAAAAAAGTCCTGATTTGGGGCTGAGTCCCGGTGGCGTAGTGGTTGTGCGCGGGACTGCGGCCCACTGGGACGGAGGTTCAATTCCAGCAGTGGGGCTGGGCCTCCTACTCCCACCACCGAGAGCAGTGATGCCCCCCCCCCCCAAAAAAAAAAGTCCTGATTTTTGGAAAGAATGCATAACAAGCTAGGGAACGGCCGAAGAACGGGAAGGGAATATACATCAATGGTGTCTCCCTTTACCAATGTTAAAATCTGGTCACTTTACTCATAAAGGATGAAGACAACCTGCTGTTTGGGTTGGCAGCTGTCACAACAGCTGAGGGAAGGGCCTAGGAAGCAGGCAGTGAGGAAGTACAGAGTGATGGGCAAGATGCTGTGGAGGAAACTGAGGGGTGGGGCTGCGTGGACCTGGGGCCAGAAGGAGAATGCAGCTGACTCTCCCCGCTCCCAGCACCCAGCAAGGGAGGGGCTTTCCTTCCCTTTGCAAGGGATGGAGCTTGGGACCCGCAGTCACCCCAGGAGTCTAAGACAAGGACAGACACTGCCCTGGAGCAGGTTCACCTGGCTGGAGGCCCCACTGCTCCTCTAAGGCCCTCTCTCCCTCCGGCCCTTCCTCCTGGGCAGGCAGGGGAATTCCTGCGGCTCTGGGAGCAGTTCCGGGCCATGGGCTTCCAGCAGGACCGCATCAAGGAGGTGCTGCTGCTCCACGGCAACCGGGGAGAACCAGCCCTGGAGGAGCTGGTGGCCTGTGCCCCGTGATAACCGACCGCCCCCACCTTCACGCCCCGTGACAACCGACCGCCCCCACCTTCACCTTGCACCTGCTGCCCCGGCCAAGCCTGGCAATATGCCCTAACTGTGCTATTAAAATGAATGATGAATCCTAAATTAATGCGTGCTCACCTTATTGTAGATGGAATGATGCCAAAGGGGCTGGGGTGGGTGTGGGTATCAATCCCCAAAGAATCAGCGGCGGGGGCGGGGGTGGGGGTGGGGGGTGGTACACAAAGGATTGGGAGCTGACTAGGGTGGGTGAGAGACTAGTTTTTCACCAAACCACCTGCATCGGACTCTCAGCTGTGTGCATTTGTGACTGATGCTATCATGGGCAGTTCCTTTGTGTTCCTTTGGCTTGGTGCATCTGTTTTTGGTTCTGCTGATGATTGCATCTGGGCCTATTTTGACCTTAGTTTCCCCTGGAAAGTTGGGAACCAACTGGGCCAGGTCAAAAGTTTCCAGATGGGCCAGCTATCCTTGAGAATTCCCTAAGGAGTTTGTTAATGAGTCCCAGGCATAGGCCTGGATTTTGGGATTCAGAAAGCTTGGTAAAGAGGCCCTGTGAAATCTACTTTGTTTTCCAGTAAGAAGTTCTCTGGGAATTCTTACTCACTGGGCACGTGCCAGGGTGGGGAGCCCTTGCCCAGTCTATCTGGGCATCCTTTTACTCTGACAGTAGATGGTACCAAATCAGTCCTCCTCGTTTGTAAAGTGGAGACCCCCAGGGATTGAGGGGACCATTGCAGGAGAAGCCTCTGACTCTGACTGCAGAGGTCACAGGCCATGACTCTGCTGTCCTGCTCCTTCCCAGCTCATCTTGTGCAAAGGCCCATGGCAGTCACCACACAGATAAACCCTCTGAGCCCTCTCCACCCAGCAAACGGTGGCTGAGGCCTGGGGGTGGGGTGGGGGAACACACCAACGTCCACGCATCCACTTTTCTCAGAGCTTCAACTCAGTCATCTTGTTTCAACTAGTTTTGGACTAGAGCCTTGGTCTCTTGAGGCCCATCCAGCCCCTGGTGCTTTCCATTAAGCCTGATGCCTGCCAATTTGAAATTACATGAAAAATATTCCTGTGTTTAAAACTTGCTTAGAATAACTTGCAGACCATGTAAATGATTTGAGAAAACAGAAAAGATTGCATAGAGTTAGTTATCCTTCTATTGCCAAAATTAAAATTACATCTGAGAAAGGCAGTACAAATTAAAGCTTCAGTTTAATGATGCAATTTTAGATCCAAAGCTATATGTTCTGGTTAAAGGAACTTCCTGGCCTTGGTTTACCTTATTAAATTCCCTGATCAAATGTGGCTAGATAATTGGTCCTCATTCATACCCACTGGACTCCTACTCATGCATCCATGTCACTTCTCACCCCCTCTCCCACCTGCTCCCAATCTTTCCATCCCTAGAAGACTATTGCTTGACGCAAAAGGACAGGTGCAGGGCTGAGCCCCGGTGACATAGTGGTTGTGCGCGGGGCTGCGCCCACTGGGACTGAGGTTCAATTCCAGCAGTGGGCTGGGCCTCCTACTCCCACCACCAGAGAGCAGTGATGCCCCCCCCCCAAAAAAAAAAAAAAGAACAGGTACTGTTCTGCTGAGGTAAGCTTAAAATATATATATATATATATATATATATATATACACACACAAAAGGGGCATCGGGAAAAAGCTACTGCATACAGAAATTCCTCGGGGGAGTGGAGGCCCAGGTACTATGGCAGGGGCCAAACCAAATCCAGGGCTATATATGGAAGCCAACTGGGGCGGGGGGAGGGGAGGGGGGGCAGATGGTGATGTATATATAGAGAGGGGGGGTACAAACTCACCCGAGGGGAGCGTATTGTTTATATCTCCACAGGGAAAGAAGGACTAAACTTAAACTCAGTGTGAATGCAGTGTGACGGCACGGAGCGGGGAACCAGTGCAGGGGTCTGAGCACCGGGCCCCAATCCCAACTACGGGGACAGCCGCCTCTCCTTCCAGGGGAGTTTGCTTTGGACGTCAGCACTGAAGCTGCAGCTTTGGGAGTGAGATATGCCTGACCAGAGCACAGGAGAACAAATGAAGGGGGAGGAAGAGAGAATGGAGGGCATCCTGGTCCACCGAGCCTTCAGACTCAGAATAGCCGATACACAGAGAGGATCATATGGCCGGCCCCACTATGATATGCGGCTTCCCTCACTGATCCAAGATCCTTCAGGGTCAACAATGGAGAAACAGGGTTAGGATTGTACCCTGTCTGACCCAACCACACCATGGCAGAACACTAAGGATGTGCAACAGAGCATGGAGTTCCTGAGGGAGTGTCAAGGATATACTTTGGGGCCAGGGTGTGGTGCCCCATCTGACTCAATCAGGGGACACTCCTGGAGGTCAATGAACAGACCTTAAACTATTTACAGTTTTTTAATATTGTTATGTTTATATATATATATATATATATATATATATAACATTGGGTTTTTTTGTTGTTATCATTGTTTTATTTTCTTTGGTTGCTTCATCTTAGGATGCTTTGTTTTGGATATATTGCTATCACTGCAGGTCTATCTAGATAGGATAGGCTGGATGCGCAGTCTGGAGGTGAACATGACGGGACTGGTGGTTCCAGGGGACATGGGAGATGGGGAGTAGGGGGAGGAGGCGGTGTTGGCTAGCTTAGGGATGAGGGATTCAAACAGTGATTCAGAATCAGCGATGAAGTGTGTGTGAGAGGCCCAATAGGAACTGGTCGAGAGTGACGTGACAGAAAATACTGAAGCCCAACGGAGGCTGAGCGTGACAGTGGGACAAGAGGAAAGTAAAAGGAAAGAGAGGAACGAACTGGGGGTAAAGGGCATTTATAGAAGTCTAAATACAGGCATGTACATAGGTGCACATATTTATATGTGACTATGGGGAAATAGATCAACGTGCATATACTTATGGGCATTAGACCTCCACTCAAGTACTTCCTCAGTACAAGAACATTTTGTTCTATCAAATTGGCATTCCATGATGCTCACCTTCCCGACACCATCACTGAAGACAAATGTGCGCATAAGCAAAGGAGGTGAAGAAAGCTGATGGTGCCCAGCTATCAAAAGATATAGCGTCGGGGGTCTTAAAGACTTGACAGTAAACAAGTGGCCATCCAGCTCAGAAGCAACAAAGCCCACATGGAAAAAGCACACCAGCCTGTGTGACCACAAGGTGTCGAAGGGATCTAGTAGCAGGCATCAAAGAACTAAAAATTCCATATCTTAAAGGAGGGGGAGCACAGATTGGGGACCCAAAGCCCATCAATAGGTGAAGAGACAGCCCCTTACAGAGGGTTTGCAGGGAGGAGGTGAGCCAGTCAAGGTACAATATAGCAATAATGAAATATGCAACTTTCCTGTAGTTCTCAAATGCTTCCTCCTCTCACCCACTATCATGATCCCAATTCTACCTGACAAATCCAGCTAGACTAGGAGATGTACCCTGGAGCGGGAAACATGGGAAATTTAGGATAGATGATCCCTTCAGGACTAGTGGTGGCAGTGGTTATACCGGGAGGGTGGAGGGATGTGGAATAGAAAGGGGGAACCAATTGTAGGGATCTACATATAACCTCCTCTCTGGAATACAGACAATAGGGAAGTGAGTGAAGGGACACATTGGACAGTGTGCAATATGAAAAAGTAGTAACAATTTGTAAATTAGGGTTCATGGGGGACGTGGAGTGGGGGAGGAAGGGGAAATACGGGGAGCTGGAACTGGGGGCCTAAGTGGAGGGAGGATGTTTTGAGAGTGATGATGGCAGCATGTGAAAATGTGGTCTGCATACAATTGATGTATGTATGGATCGTGAGGGGAGTTGTGTGAACCCCCAATGATTTATATAAAAAAGACGGGGAAAAGAGCTTATACTATACCAAGGGCTCAAGTAGAAAATATTTGGAAATGAAAATGGCAACATGTGTACAAATATGTGTGATACAAATGATGTATAGAATGTTATACGAAATCATTAAGAAAAAGAAAACTGGGGCTGAGCCCTGGTGGCGTAGTGGTTGTGCGCGGGACTGCGGCCCACTGGGATGGAGGTTCGATTCCAGCTCCACGGAGCAAAGGCTGGGCCTCCTACTCCCACCACCTGAGGGCAGTGATGACACCCCCCCCCCAAAAAAAAGAAAAAAAAAGAAAAAGAAAACTATTTCTTGATTAAAATGGAGACATGGCTGGGGGAACTCTTAGTATAATTGTTTAGCATTGTGCAAGAGGCCTGGACTTTGAAGTCAGTTCTGAGCTGAAATTATAACCCATCTCATTTCCAACTAGTTCTGTGACCTTTGACAGTTACACAACCTCTCAGCTGTTTATCTATAAACGATATGTTAAAACATCCCCATTTGGATTCTGAATGAGGCAGTACACACACAGTGGCCTGCTCACTAGCCCATTTATTATTGTTTATACATGCTGTTTGGACTGGGCTGATGCAGGTCAGGCCAGGGCTTCCCTACATGTCCCTGAAGGTCAACAGCAGATGGCGCCAGATAAGATAACCAACCAGTGAGACCAGATGCTTCTGGGTTCAAAGAAAGCCACAAGGAATCGACAAGCAATTCTCAGAGTGTCCAGACACCATATGCCAATTGCCACACATCCCACTGCCCCTTTAAAACCCATGCCCCCAGCTGCTGAGCCCGACTTCCCTGACCTGTTGGCCTAGGTCATGGAGGGGGCTTCCCCCTAATAAAGCTATTTCTCTCTTCACTCTCCTTTGTCCTGTCAGTTTCCTCTGTCCATCTCTATATGCCTCAGTTTCACCTTTACACATTCTTCCTTCCTGACTTGCTCCACAATCAATACTACCCAGGACTTAAAACTGGCTCATTCCGGTTTTACTCCCTCCTGAATTTGCATTTCCTCCCCATCTAAAGGTATTCCTTTAACAAGTAATTTGTATTTACTCTCAAACTACCTTTTTTTTTTTTTTTTTTTTTTTTGTGGGCATCACTGCCTCTGGTGGTCGTGGGCACTACCCAGCCGCTGCTGGATTTGAACCGCCAAGCCCGCAGGCTGCAGTTCCGCACTCAACCACTTACGCCACCGGGGCTCAGCCTCAAACTACCTTTTAACGAGGTATCTCTCTATAAGAGTACATAAGAATCAGCGTGGTTGAATGTAGATTCTGAATCTGTGCTTCTGCTACTTGCGTTACTATGATGCTTCTCCTTTTTATTAGTTACCAGATCTCCGGCATTTAGAACCAGGCTGCCCCTGACAGAACCTTGTCCAGTAACAGCCTCTCTGATCTTCAGGGTTTGCAACGGTGGTGAGAGCAGAGGGCTCAGGGAACATTCTGGATTACGTAGAGTAATACACTCATTGCTTCGGAACATCTTTGGTGGCCCTCCACTGAGGGGCAATTCTTAACCTAAATAATAAATAGCTAGCTAGGAAATATACGACCATAGGGTTGTTACGGTGCGTCTGACCCAGACCATGGAATCTGCAGTCACTGTATGTGCACATGAAAGCTGGACACTGAATAAAGTCGACCCAAGAAGCAGCGATCCATTTGAATTCTGACGCTGACGAAGAAGAATGAGACTACCATGCGCTGGCAAAAGAACAATCAGAGCTGTCTTGGAGGAAGTACAACCAGGCTGCTCCTGAGAGGCAAGGCTGGCAAGGTTTTGAACTTATTATCGAGAGAGGCAGTGCTTGTAGAAGGGCCTCAGGCTTGCTAAAGCAGAGGGCAGGCCCTCCAGGAGATGGAGTACCGCAATGGCTGCAACCGTGGGCCCTGGCCAGGAACACTCGGGAGCACAGCGCTGCCTGGGATAGGGCAGGGTGTCCTTCTGTCATGCACAGGCACCATGGGTTGGAACGGACTCAGTGGCAGAAATGGGGTTGCCATGTGTCAAAATAGACTTGATGGCAGTTGGTTGGTTTGGTTTGGAGTTGATAAAACAAAAAACTTACTGCCATCGGGTTGAGGCCAACTCAGTGACCCTCTCGGACTCGGTAGAACTATCCTGGGAGTTCCCAAGACTTTAACTCTTTACAGTAGAAAGCCCTGTGTTTCTTCTGAGGATCGACTGTTGGTTTCAAACTGCTGACCAGTGCAACTCCACAAGAAGTTTGTTGTATTTTCTATCATTCTACACAAGAAACATTTCTGTTTTAGAACAAAAGGACATGGGGCAGGCCTGCAGGACCCTCTGAGTACCCACCTACCTTTTCTACACGGGATGGAAGTTCCAATAAAGCAACCCTTCCCAGAAGTCAGGTCTCAGGCAATACTAAGAAGACACAGCTTATGCTGCTTATTCCCCCTGCCCTCCCACTCCTCCCAGTTCTGTAGGGACCTTGGTGACTTTTGCTTCTCCTGAGTCAACCTCTCACTGCCGAAAACCTTCTCCTGCACCTGCGCCAGCGCCAGCCGAGGAGGCTCCCTTTGTAATTTTTGATTCCTCAAGAAGCGAGGTAAGCACAAGCTTACTTACTCACTAATCTGTAGTGAACAGTTTCACATTTTTCACAATATCAGGATTCTGCTTTGCCGTATGGCTGGAGCCAATCTCTCTCCCAAAGCCACACACCTTCCTACAGAAACCAAAGCTTCTTTTCAGATTTACAACCCCTTGCATGTTGAGTATTCCAGCCCTGGTTGCTGCGGGCAGGGGTGGATGGGTGGGTGAGTATATACTTCCTTCCAGTCAGAGCTCCAAGGATCTGGTGCCTCCTCTACTTCTCAGCTGTTTCCTTCCCCTCTTCTTCCTGGATTAGAGAAATCCTCTTTTGACTTCCAAGAGCACACTCTGCCTCATAGAAGGGGACTTTCCAGAAAGGGCATACTCAGCAAGGCCCCCGCGGGGCCCCCAGGACAGGACCAGCCAGCTTAATGGCAGGAGTGGCCCTCTCAGCTCTCTAGCTGCCCCTCCAGGCCCACCCAAGGAAGAGTTCAGGCTTTAGGAAGACTTGGAAAGAGTCTGTCCTTCTGAGGACTTTGGAGACTCCCGGGACTGCTGAGCTTGGAGTTTACTGACTTCTGACCCTTAAGGCCTCTGGGCTAGTGCTTGATTCCCAGGGTTTGAGCAGCTCTTACTCCTCAGGACTCTCCCAGGAACTCTCAGTCCTTCTGATTCTGTCCTCAGGGGAGCAACAGGCACCCTATGGAGGAGGTCCGAGATGTGTGTGCCTTTATGCTGGGGACCAGGGTGACCCTGAGCAGGGCAAGAATCGCTCTACTCAAGGGCAGCACCCCTCAGCCTAACTGCCAGTGGTTCTTAACCTTTCTAATGCTGCGACTTTAATACAGTTCCTCCTGTTGAGGTGACCACCCAACCATAAAGTGACTTTTGTTGCTACTTCATAACTGTAATGTTGCTACTATTATGAATAGGGTAGCCCCTGTGAAAGGGTCATTTGACCCACAAAGGGGTTGCAACCCACAAGTTGAGAACCACTGTTTTATTTAGTAGCCAGCCCCTCATTGGTTTCTCTGAAAAAAAAAAAAAAGACATCTCCCTGTGTTCCAGGGCCCACAGCCCAGTGGATAAGCCAAAACTTCCACCAAAGAGCCATTCATTTCCTAGTTGTTCTACTCCAGAACCCTTCCATGTACTAACTGCATGCCAGGCACTGCTGGTGGAGTGAGAGCAGACTGGTGCCTCTATAGCAAAGGTGACAGTGAAAGCAGAGAGGTGCCAGGCTTCGGTCCAACAAATGTCTCTGGAGGCAGCTCTTTGCCACCTCCCTTGCCAAGCTCAGCCCAGCCCAGCTCCAGCCCTACCCCCTGTCCAGCCTTCTGTTCTCCTGGCAGGCAGCCTGCCCTTCTGCCCATTCTCCTCTTGAACCTGTCCTTATAAGGCCACCCACTCGGGAGATGTATGTTTTGTGTCTCCTGGGCTGTGGCCCACACAGCATCATCTGCCTCTGCCCTGCTCAAGATGTTTAGACTACCATTTAATCAATTTATTTGTTCGGTTGTCAATGAACTGAGTGACAGGATGGGGAGATGGGAGAAAAAAATGGATGCTAGGGACCCCGGAGAGACAAGTACCAGGGCATGACTACCTCACAGGTTCCATGTGTCCCCAGCCACCAAACAAGTCCATGAGCCTCAGTCACCCAGAAAAAGATAGGGGCATTAGGGGCTCCACGAGGGGGACAGAAAGCTCTTCAACTACCACCTGTGTTGCAGGTCAGGCAGAGAGCAACCCGTTGCAGGGACTGAGCCAGGCTGTGGGATCAGCTTCTGGCTGGCTCAGAGTCTTCTGGAAGAGAGCACACTGAGATGGGTCTTTCAGAGTACACAGGTTCTCTCCCAGGGAAAGAGTTAAGGAAAGAGATTCCAGACAGTTGGCAGGAGGGGGATACCTGTAGAGTGGTGGCCAGGGAGATGTCTGAGAGGGGACTGGACAACTGAGCACAGCAGACCCACTGGAGCTGGTGGGAAAGGAGACCATGTGGTGATGGCTGTTTTTGGGCCACCCACCTAGGGGCCATTCTTCCTCTTCCTAAGTAGCATCCAGTTTACTTGTTGTAGGTCCAGTTAGTATGTTGTCAAAGTATCCTGTCCTGCCATGGGCCACCCACACCGGGCCAGGTGGCCTCGGGCATGAGACCACTCAACCCGGAGCCCTGTCATTCTGGCTATGGCATCAGAGGGGCTGCTGCTTTGCTGCTTACAGATGTTCACCCTCTGCAGCCAGTGTTCTGTCTTCCCAGAAGGCCTTGAGTGACCCAAAGTCCTTCCAACAAATCCCCATTCTTAACCTAGCCCAAGGTGGTTTTTCTTGCTGGCATTCAGAGCACCCTATTGGCTGCGATGGCAGAACATTTGGGGGTGGGGAGAGTAAAGATAACTGCCAAATAGCTGGCCGGTCACCCGTGAGGAGAGTCTGAGATGGCAGCTGAGCTGAGGTTGGGAAGTCTTGGTCCACGTTGAGGGGCTGGCTCCATTTGAGAACGTGTGGTTCTACAACTGGAGGATTGGCACAAGGTGGGGGGTGGTGGCGGCACTGTCTCCCTTACTCAACTGTGAAGTGTTAGGACAGAATTCACTTGACAGATGAATAAATCCACTTAACTCCCGGCAGTTACTCGAGGGCCTGATGTTAATCTGCATAAGGCCCCTGGTGCCCCTGACAAGGGAAAGTATCCTAGCTGGTTCATGAGCCTTTGGGATGGGGTCCTTTGGGCCGCCCCTGGTACCTTTTCATAGCAGCTGAGCAGAGAGAAGTGAAAGCCACTGTTCCTGGCAGAGGTTCAGAGCAGTGACACACTTTGTGGTGGCCCACACAGAGCCCAAGGTTAAGGAAGCCACCACAAGGCTCATCCCAACCCTATGTGGCAGCAGAGGGACCAAGGAGTATGAGCAGCCCTGAGGTGTTATCCGTGCTCAGGGTGGGAGACTAAGACCAAGGCAAGTGTTCTGAGCTCTCCAGGGGTAGTCTTGACTTCCCAGATTGGGACTCCAGCCTGGCCGAGTTGGTAAAGGTGCTGACTCCTATCACTGAACTCAGGGACAGTGCTCTGGTGATGCAGAGGATCACACACTGAACTGCTACCAACTAGCTCGGCGGTTCAAAGCTACCAGCTGCTCCTGAGGAAAAAGATGAGGCTCTCTGTTTGCATCAGACGTACAGTCTTGGAGATCCACAGGGGCAAGTCTTCTCTGTGCCATTGAGTTGCAGAGTCAGAACCCACTCATGGCAGCAAGTGAGAGGGTGCAGAAGACAACCCTGGTAGCTTTGGCTCAGCATTAGGCTACTAACAGAAAGTCCGGAAGTTTGAACACCCCTCCTCTAGCCCCACCCCCAGCCACTGTGTGGGACAAGATGTTGCAGTCTGCTTCTGTGAAGGCCACACCGTGGAAACCCCATGGGGCAGTCCTGTCTTATAGGGTCCCTGTGAGTCAGAATCAACTCCATGGCAATGGGTTAGGGGTGCAGGGCCTTTAGTTACTTGGTTCTGGTTCTATTCAGAGCCATTCCTCTGAGAGCTGCTAAAGGTCAGTTTTTTCCCCCTCAAGTTTAAGTGGCTTGGGAGGCAAAGCCCCAGTTTCCTGTCACTGAGGCATTGCCTTTCCCATAAGACATTTCTCTGGTTCCCATCACTGAGCAATAAGGCAAGACACTGAGATGGACATTTTCCATTTTCCCAGTATCCTTTGCTGTGCCCAAATGAGTGTCTGTGACAGACACTCAGGGAGTTGAAGGCCAGATGGAGCAGAGTGTGTTATCAAGCAGGGTCATGGCAGGAAAGAGATGTCTCTGTCTCTCTCTCTGTCTCTCTCTGTCTCTCTCTCTCTCTCTCTCTCTCTCACACACACACACACACACACACACACACAGAGAGAGAGAGAGAGAGAGAGAGAGAAAGAGAGATGAGGAATGTGACAGAGGGTGTAGAGTAACTCCAAGGATAATGTAAAACTTGTGATAGAGTGACTTCTCACCACTATGTGGTCTGGAAGGTAAGAGAAAGTAGATACAGAAAGTCGCCTGTGTGCAGAGGGGGCTCCCTCGCAGGACTTATGACTTCTGGTCATTGGAGGCGAAAATGTCAGTGCCAGGCAGCCCTACAAGGAGGGAACTGGAAAATAAATCCTTTGACATGACAGCCCTTCACACACATCTGCAGGAATACCCCCTTGGCGGCCCAAGTGAGGGGAACCCATTGACATAACCCACTGGAACTCCTCAGGAAACAG
The DNA here is from genome assembly GCA_004026705.1 of Nesogale talazaci. Classification (NCBI taxonomy): domain Eukaryota; kingdom Metazoa; phylum Chordata; class Mammalia; order Afrosoricida; family Tenrecidae; genus Nesogale; species Nesogale talazaci. The sequence continues at coordinate 48,936 of PVJH01004649.1, forward strand.
TAACTCTTTGCAGCCGCTCTCCTGCAGCCCTGGGCACTCACTAACCTGCTTTACTCCCTGTTCACCTGCCTGTTCCACATCACCCCTGTCATGGGATCAGGCAATCTGTCCTTTTGTGTCTGACTTACTTCACTTTCTTAGCACAATGTTTTCAAGGATCACGTATGCTGGAGTCTGAATTTCATCCCTCCTTGTGGCTGAGTAATGTTCCACTGTATGTATGCTTTTGTGTTGATGGACACTTGGGTTATTTCCACTTTTTGACTCTTGTGAATAATGCTTTAATAGACTTTGGTGTATATGTGTCTGTTGGACTCCCTTTTATTTATTTTTTAAATATATGAGGAGATTTCTAAAAGCTTATGGGAAAATTCCAGCATCTCTTAATGGTCTTTTCCATGAACTTTTGGAGCCCCCTCCACTGGAGTGGCCTTGATGGGTCATGTGATAGTTATCTAACTTTCTAAAAAGCAGTCAAGCTGTTCTCCAGGGGCTGCGCCGCTTCATATTTCCACTACCAGTGAATAAAGGTTCCAGTTTCTCCATGTCCTTGCCAGTAGAGCTCGGGTATTGTGCTGGGTTATTCATTGAGCAGCTAAACACTAAGGTCAGCAGTTTGAAATCACCAGCAACTCAGTGGGAAAAAGACAAGGCTTTTGATTTTCAGGAAGAGTTAGAGTCTCAGTGTTCTTGGGGAGTTGTGAGTTAGAACTGATTTGATGGCAGTGATTTTTTAGTCTGCTAGCATGTCTTTTCTGTTTTTCTGACCATGACCATCCTAGTGTGTGTGAAGTGGTATCTTATTGTAGTTTTGACTTGCTGCTTCCTAATGACCAGTGGCATTGAGACTCTTTCTATGGGCTTCTTTGGTGACATGTCCCTTTAAATCCTTTCCCCATTTAAAAAAATACTTTTTCAGTTGGTGAGCTCATTCTGGTATACTCTGTAAGGAAGGTACTTATCCAACATTTTTCTCTCATATATACAATGTCTTTTCTTGTCTTTCTTCTTCTTTTTTTTAATAAAGCTTAGCACCCTCTAGCACAGGGTATGGCCTGAAGTTGAACCAGCAGGAACAGGTCAGTGAACCCCATGTGTGGGAAGAAAGGACTTTTCCACAATTATATACTCCAAAATATTAAGCAGACTATTTACAAGCATTTGATGTGGAAGTTAGCTATTCATTCTCCCTGAAGCTCCCAGTTATCTGAGACCTTTGTGTGTCTCACAATAAAGCTGACTCTCCTGCCATTAGGATGATGGTTCACTTCCCTGAGGCCTGTGGCTGGGACTCGAGAGCCATTGTCAACAGACAGACCTGTTTATCTACCCCCAGGAATCTGGAGGTCTTCTCTTTTTACATCCTTCTCCCCTTGGTCACATAGGCATCCCTAAGACCACTCCCCTTGTCACCGTATAACCCTTAAGACAGCCCTCTCCTGTGATGTGTCCTCCATAAGCTTATTTAAATGGGGAAAATTAAAGTTTGCTCTCTCTTTCCATGTGGATCATCCAATTGGCAGAGGTGAGCATGTTACCATGATGTGAAATGGGTCTCTTATTTCTCTCATACTCTCTATAACCTTATTATAATAAATCATGATTATCACCATACAACTACGCCTATTGATGTATGTATCAGAAGCTGGCCTTCTTCTGATACCCATGGAACCTCACATGGCAAAGGAGATGAGGAGGGTGACCATCAAACTGAAGATCCTCAGACAAGACAAAGCCCAGGATGGCACAGGAGAAGAGTTGCTGCTTGAGAGATGGGTTCCTGGCATAGCCGATGGTCAAGCTGCCAAACACTGTCTCAATGCCAGCCCCCGAACCTGCCACACCAACTGTGGCCGTCCCAGCACCAATAAACTGTGCTACTGTGTCAATTTCCCAGGAGAAAACCGGTGGTTTGGAACTCCTGCCTGGTCACCTGGAGTGGGGAGCTGCTTTAGGAAGGTTGTTTAGATGGGATCTCTGGTCTATTCAGGAGCGAGGCAGACACAGGTCTGAGTAGACCCCGGCACAACAGTGGACCAGAGCTGGAGACATGAGCATTTTCAATGTGAGCTCCAACTGTCCTGCTGCCCCTGCTGGGACCACCGTCCTCGCTCACTCACGATGTCTGACTCGCCTCTCAGCCGGAGCTCCCCGACCATTGCCTTTTCACTTCAGCTTCAAATTCCGTTGATCCACCCAACTTCTTCATCTTGATGAAATCTATTTTATCTATTTCACTTTTTGTTGCTTATGTTCTTTATGTCAGATCTAAGAATTCACTGTCAAAAGCAAGATTTTGGACATTTTCCCCAGTGTGTTTTTATGAGTTTTATGGTTTCCCGCCATGATATTTAATTATTGATCTCATTTGGGAGTGAGCAGCTTATTGCCCAGCTCGGGTTCCATTTCTGAATTGGGTTGTTATAAGTAGTCTGAGTGGGGTTCGACTTCTCTCTTCTCTCTGTGGAAATCCAGTGGGCCCTCTGCTCCTTTTACCTTTGTCAACTGCTGAGACGCCTTCCAGAGAGGCTCCCTCTTTTTGTGCTCCCCAACTCTCCGAGGAAGGAATCATGAAGCCACAGAAGACAAGGCTAGGCTGAGTTCCCAAAGGTCCCCTCCGCAGGGTCCCAGCTCATACCAGCGGGCACGATCAGAGGCAGTCTGCTGGCCGACAGCTGTGTCTCCCACCAGTACAGTTAATTTGCTTTGGATCCTGGGAAGTGACAGCAACTTAAAACAAAGCAATTAGGATGAAAAAGAGGCCCAGCTGGTTGGGGCCAAAGGAAAATAAACAGAATGGCCCTGTGTGTACTCCACCGCCAAGAGGAGCAATTCTTCACAGGGTGATTAGTATTTCCAGTTCCAGCCTCTCCCCTTGCCGTGAAGGAAAAAAGTGACTCATGGCTGCTGCTCCCTGATCCCTCTGTGGTCTTGCAGTGCTGCTGCTCCTCCTGAATGTCTCTCCTGGTCCCTTCTTTGGCTCCCATCCTGAAATGACATCCCTCCTCTGAAGTCTGCAAGTTGTCTTCAGTACCTCTCTTGGAGGTTTCTTTCTTCACTCATTCTTTCTTTCGTTCTTCCAAGGAGAACTGTTCTTCCCTACCACATATATTCATTAAGCCTCTTACTCACATTCCCCAGTGATGTAGTGGGTTGGTAACCTTGAGCTGCTAGCTGCTATAATGTTGGCAGTATGAAACCACCAGTCACTCCATGGGATAAAGATGAGGCTTTCCACTCCCGAACCCACAGGGGCAGTTCTACCCTGCCCTATATGGTAAAGTGACCAGATTTTAACATTGGTAAAGGTGAGAAGGCAGTGACCGGGGTGGGGGTGGGGGGGTGGGGGTGGTGGTAGAGAGGGTATATTCCCTTCCCATTCTCCCGCCGTTCCCCAGCTTGTTGTGCATTCTTTCCAAAAATCGGGACTTTTTTTTTAAAACACCAGGGACTCAGGAAAAATTGCTTAAAATTGGGAGGTCTGCGGGCTGAGTCCTGGTAGCACAGTGGTTGAGTGCGGGACTGCGGCTGACTGGCCTAGCAGGTAGCAAGATGGGAGGACAAAGGTCCTGTCGTGGGCAAGTACCTGGTGTGTTTGAAGACTGTTGGGCAAGCTGGAGCAGGAATGATAGGGATGAAGTTTGTAAGGGAGGACCCTGTGACAAGGCTCTGGCTCTCACTTAAGGAAGGCTTCTGAACAGCAATATGCTCTGCCATTTCTTTTTTTTATTTTTTTTTTATTTTTTATTTTTTTAGGCATCACTGCCCTCAGGTGGTGGGAGTAGTAGGCCCAGCCTTTGCTCCTGGGAGCCGGAATTGAACCTCCAACCCAGTGGGTCGCAGTCCCGCGCACAACCACTACGCCACCGGGGCTCAGCCCGCTCTGCCATTTCTTAAAGATTTTCTGACCATGGGAACAGATAGCAGGGAGGTAGGCAAGGAAGTGGGCTGGAGTGTGGGGAAGTCTGCTTCTCCTGCTGCTGCTCTCTGCTGGCGGCTACATAAACAAAATAGGGTCATTTCCAGGGAGAGGAAAGCATGGGAGTGTGGGGCATTAAGAATTGGGGGCTGGGGCTGAGCCCCGGTGGTGTAGTGGTTGAATGCGGGACTGTGGCCCACTGGCTTGGAGGTTCAAATCCAGCAGCAGTTCTCCAGCAGCAAGGCTGGGCCTTTCACTCCCACCAGAGGGCAGTGATGCCTTAAAAAAAAAAAAAGAATTGGGGGCTGAGGGCTGAGTCCCGGTGGTGTAGTGGTTGTGCAGGACTGTGGCCTACTGGGATGGAGGTTCAATTTCAGCTCCCAGGAGCAAAGGCTGGACCTCCTACTCCCACCACCAGAGGGCAGTGATGCCTTAAAAAAAAGAATTGGGGGCTGAAAATGAGGAGCTTATAGCAAGGGCTCAAGTAGAAAGAAAATGTTTTAATTTTAAAAATTACGATCACATATGTATAAGTGGATGGATATATAGATTGTGTGAGAGCTGAAAGAGCCCTTAATAAAATGATTTTTTTTTTAAGTCTTAAAAAAATTGGGGGCAAAGAGACTGTTTGTAAAAGAGGAGTACGTGTGTGTGCATGTTTGTGTGTAGTCACTCAGTGGCTCTGTGTGTCCATTTACACCTGGTTCCTGTCTCTAAACACCTCATGCAGTCGGTAAATATATTTTAGAAGTTTTGGATGCAAGTCCTAAGTTCAAGTTCCTGCACATCCCCCTTCCACAGTGATATTTGGGGTGAGTCATTTTTACCTCTGCTGGTTTCCTCACTGGCCAGCCAGGAAGGCTAAGGACCCCAGAACAGGGGTTGTAGACAGCGGAGAAATAAGTGGCTATAGGGGCAACTGCAAAGCCTGGCCTATGAGGACCCTTAGTCCAGAGGAGGTGAGGTTTTAAAATGTCCAGGACACTTTCTGAAGAGGAGGAGTATGTATGAAAATACCAACAGCCCATAGGGTCTCTATCAGTCATTAACAGCCCTCTTAGTGAAGTGGCCTTTTGGTTTCATTCCATTGGACACAGGGTCAGTATGAGTTCAAACTAACTGGATGGCCCCAGGGGTGGCATGTTGCCAAGCACTTACCTACTTTAAAATCCTTATAAGAACTCACATAAGACCATCAGTGAGTGAGTTCTTTGTGACCATGGTGCTGCAGTTAGGCTCAATCATCATCTTGGAAGGGGCTACTTTGGATCCAGAATGACCATACCCCAGGAATCAACAGACCCCAGGAGAACAAGAAAAAGAAACCAAATCCACTCCTATTAAATCAAATCTGACTCATAGCCATCCTATAGGACAGGGTAGAACTGCCCCCAAAAGTTTCTGAGACTGAAGTTTTTTTTTTCCTTTTATTAGGGGCGCATACAACTCTTAACAAAATAATCATGTCAAGCATATCCGTTGCCATCATGATTCTCAAAACATTTGCTTTATACTTGAGCCCTTTATATCAGCTCATCTCCCTCACTCCCCATGACAATTTATAAATTATTTTTGTCATGCCTACACTGTTCAATGTATCCCTTCACCCACTTTTCTGAGGGAGTTATGTGTAATGTGAGGGAGTTATGAGGGAGTATTCTTGTAATTGGTTCCCCCTTTCTACCCCACCTTCCCTTCACCCTCCAGGTATCACCACTTGCACCACTGATTCTGAGGGGTTCATCTGTCGTAGATTCCCTATCTTAACAGTTCCTTCTGTACCAGTGTACATTCTCTGGTTTAGCCGGATTTGTATGGTAGAATTGGGATCACAATAGTGGGGGTGGGGTGGAGGAAGCATTAAAGAACTAGAGAGGGCTGAGCCCTGGTGGCGTAAGTGGTTGAATGTGGGACTGCGGCCCACAGACGTGGCAGTTCAAATGCAGCGGTGGCTCTCAGGAGCAGCACTGGTAGTGCCCACAACCACCAGAGGCAGTGATGCCAAAAGCAAGCAAACAAACAAACAAACAAACAAAAAGAACTAGAGGAAAGCTGATGTTTCATCATTGCTACACTGCACTCTGACTAGCTTATCTCCTCCCTGAGACTCGACTGTAAGGGGGTGTCCAGTTGCCTACAGATGGGCTCTGGGTCCTCATTCTGCACTCTCCCTCATTCACAATAATATGAATTTTGTTCTTTGATGCCTGATACCTGATCCCATCAATATCTCATGATCGCACAGGCTGATATACTTCTTCCATGTAGGCTTTGTTGCTTCTCAGATAGATGACTACTTGTTTATCTTCACATCTTGAAGACCCCAGAGGCTATATCTTTCAATAGCCAAACACCATCAGCTTTCTTCACATTTGCTTGTGCACCTGCTTTATTTTTGAGGCTGAATTTTTTTATGGGAGTATGGTGGCATTCTTGGCAGGACCTGTGGATCTGGGGGAGAGGCGTAGAAAGTGTAGGATGCTGCCACTTCATCTGGAGCTGTCTTGAAGCCACTGGGTAGTATTCCTGTCTTGAGTCAGGCAGAAGCTGCTGGGTACCCCGTGTTTCCATGACTCCCCAAAAGAACTCCAGTCTTAAGGCAGTAAGATCCCAGGTCACCCACCTGATATCCTTCCACTTTAAACATGAGACACAGCCTATCAGAATGTTTCTAGCTTCCCCATATTAATAGCTAAACTCCTATAATACTATTGGAGGATAGTGTCCTACAATGCAATTGGATGATTGGTGCTGTGATGTGATTGGACAAAATAGTTTGTAAGATAATTGGATGGGCTGGCTCAGCCAGAAATAACTCATTTACATAGCCCACAGTGTGAGCCAATCATTTTTCATGCTGCAAATCCATGACCTTATAAGAATATGTTTGGAAACCAGGAAGTATGTGAAAGAAGCGATCTAATTGGTCAATGGAACCTATATAAGCTTTGCAAAAGCTGTAATAAAGTTAGATCTGTGTCATCAAGCTGGGTCTCCAAAGTCTGTTGGTTGCTCTGCCGCCCTCACTTGCCTGCATGATGGACCTGTTCCCACATGGGAGTAAGAAGCCTCACCTTTTCCCTTGAATGGCTCATGGCTTAGAACTACTGACCTCAATGTTAGCAGCCCACTGCATACTCACTATGCCACCAGGGTTCCAGGGCACGTGAAGGCAGCTTCAAATGCAAGCTCTTCCATGACCTGCTTAATCTGAGGTTCCAAGTCTTAGGTACTTGGCATTGGTGGGGTTGGGGGCTGAGGGGGTGAGGAGAATGTATTGTTCTATGAAAAAAAATCATCTGTAACTTTGGAAGTAAGCAAAGAGAAGTCTGAAAACCTTTCAAGGCTCTTTGGAAGCCATACATGATGGGTCCTCTGAGAGGTCTGTAAACCTCTAAAGGAACATATGTACCTTTGACTTACAATGTACAGTTGATAAGGGTCCAAGGAGCCCTGGTGACATAGTGGGTTGCTACAAGGTTAACAGTTCAAAATTATCAGCCACTGGAGGGAAAAAGACGGGGCTTTCTGGTCCTCTAAATGTGTTCACCCTTGAAAATCCATAGGGGCAGTTGTACTCGGTCTTACAGGGTCACTATGAGTGGAAATGGACTCAATGGCAGTGAGTATGGACTAGGGTTCAGACTTTGGAAGGTTTTATGCTACAGTGTAGATTTTGTCTGGCAAAGATGCACAAGATTTTTGTCCAGTAGGTAACATGTGAAAGTTAAGTTTACTACCTTCTTGGGGCTGAGCCCTGGTGGCGTAGTGGTTGTGTGTGGGACTGCAGCCCACTGGCTTGGCGGTTCAAATACAGCAGCAGCTCTCCAGGAGCAAGGCTGGGCTTCCTACTCCCACCAGAGGGCAGTGGTGCCCCCCAAAAAACAAAACGAGTTTACTACCCTCTCAGGCACTAGCCAGTTGTCCCTAACTTAGCAACCTTATTTTGCATTTTTCCCCAATGAGCTGTGTAGATACTCACTGCCACTGAGTCCATTCCCACTCATAGTGACCCTGTAAGACCGAGTAAAACTGCCCCTATGGATTTTCAAGGGTGAACACATTTAGAGGACCAGAAAGCCCCATCTTTTTTCCTCCAGTGGCTGATAATTTTGAACTGTTAACCTTGTAGTAACCCACTATGTCACCAGGGCTCCTTGGACCCTTATCAACTGTACATTTATCTCACAATAAAGAGGTGTGATGGGATACACATTTGGATGACTAACTAGGTCAATGTCTCAAACCCACAAGCCACTCCAAGGGAGAAAGATGAGGCCACTCCCAAAAAGAAACCCTAACGAGCACTTGTCCTCTCTCCTACAAGGCCATTTTGAGGGAAAGTTGATGCTAATTGGTTTGGTTTGGGATGCACCTCGCCAGTGTCCTTTGGCACAGTTTATACCATAATTTTGGTGACTTCAAGGAGCCCGCAGAGTGGTGGGCATGCGCTGGGCTGCTACCCGCTGAGGTCTGAAAGTAGTCTGAAGCAGCAGCAGCTGTGGGAGAAAGATGAGCCTTTCTATCCCACAGTTACGCTCTCAGAAACCCACCCTGTCCCGTAGGGTCACTCTGAATGAGAACCAACTCAGTGGAAGCAAGGGTTTGTTTGTTTGTTCAGTTCACTACTGAGTTAAACCTTTTAAATCTCTTTATATTGTATGAAGAAATTTTAAGTTTTCAAAAACCACGACTCAGATGAGAGGGCTTCCAGTGGTCCATGGGGCTCTGGGTCCGCCTCTCAACCTCCCACATCTCCTCTGTCACAGGAGAGGCTATCCAGTCCCCGGGCTGTGGGAGCTGAGTGCCTCGCAGATCAATCATGAGATGCGAGTCAAAGTTTACTGCTATGACTCACCACGACTGGGCAAACCCAAGGCCCCAAGCCCCTGGCTTCTGCGGGCAACATTCTCTCAGACTTGAGGCAGAGGTTAACCAAATGAGGCTAAGTGGCAGCTGGCATCAGCTTCAGGTGCTCTGCCAATGCTGCATTCTCCACTTCAGAGGAGGCCAGGACTTTACATGTGCCTCAGTCCTTGAAGGCCAGAGAACAAACAGAGCAGTCTACCTGAGCCCCTGGGGTGGAGCGGAGGTGGTGGTGGTGTCTGTATGTGGCATGGTGTGGGGAGGGGTGGGGAGGGGTGCCGCAGTCTCTTATCTACCACTAGAGGTCAGCATCAGGTCCCACAGTGCCCTCATAGAGCCTCCCAGGTTCCTTCAACACCCTGTCATTTCACTTTGTAAACTGGGAAGGACCCAGCTCAGTGGGCAACACCACAGGATCTCTGTCCTTAGTCTACATGTGGGCACACACACAGAATGATCTCAGGGACAGGGTCCAAGGAACAAAGCAGACTATTAAGGTCAGGAGGGCAAAGAAGGTGGCTATGGAGTCAACAGAGAGAGGGGAGGAGGAAAGGCATTCCAAGCAAGGGAATGGCAGGGCAGAGGCTAGGAGGAGCACATGAACCTGGGGGAAGAGAACATAAATGAGGAAGAGGTAGGAGTGCTGGCTCATTCACACCTTGAGCGAGTTGATGTCACAGGGGTTAATGGCTCCCAGTCCCTTCCCATCTGCTCCAGCCAGTCCCTGCTCGCCTCCTCTGAGCTTTCACGGGTCCCAGATGTGGACCTTCCCCTTTCTGCAGCAAAGTCTGCCCTGTCTATCTCACTCATGCACCTCATATGCTTTCCTTCTTCCTGCAGTTATCTCTGGGTGGGTGTCAAGCAGAAAGCAGTTTATTTGGGAAAAAAGTAAAGCACCTGGTGGCAGCAGGTGAGGACTCAAGTGAGTTCCCGTGGAGCTATCATTTTTGCCTCTTCTTATTTTTGCTTTGCTCTGATTTCTTCAGTATTTACTGTGTGTGTCCGGGGCTTTGCTTACAAGGGATTTTTGTTTGTTTGTTTGTTTTAACAGTAGCTTTAACCTATTGTGGCTCAAGACCTGTATGGGTAAACTCTCTGTTGTCCTGTCATTGTTTTACGAAGATTGAGCTTTTTCTAGGCTAGACTCGATGCACTGACAGACACTCTACAACCCCCCCCCCCCCAGTAGATGTATCATTGTGCTGGGCACTAAGTGGACACCTAATTCTTGGCTACTGCTTGACAATTTTACATCACTCAGCCCTCTCCTAAGAAGCCCAGGTGGCCCTGTGGGGTAAGCGTTAGGCTGCTAACCACCACGTCAGTGACTCAAACCCACCAACAACTAGCTCCTCAGATGATGCTGTCTGCTCCCTACATGGAGTCAGTATGAGTCAGAAGTCTTCTGATGGTGGAGTACAGTTTTTTGTTTTTTTTTTAAGTCACTGTGAAGTTACTAAGCATTATCAGGAAACCTGGTTTATAAAAATCCTCTCTCCCCACCCCACTTCCAGTGACACTGTGACCCACCTGCTCTTAGCAGAAAGCAAGTGATTTGAGGGTCAGCCCCCAATGTCAGCAGTCCTTCCCTGACTGACTGGAAACGTTCACATCGGGCAGCAGCACATCTGGAAGAGGGAAGTTGGGGCAGCGGCGGGGGCCGGTGGCGCACACTCAAGCCCTGGCTGTCCCCATTCTCCAGGGCTCAGAGCTCCGATGTTGTCGCGGCCACAGGCCCCACGGGTCCCGGAGGTAGCCTCAGGAGGAAGGTCTGCAAAGAGCCGGGCCGGGGAAAGCCGGCTTTCTCCCTGAGGAGCCGCCAGGTCCCAGCCTCGATGGCGTAGAGCAGGGTGAACATGCGGTTGACGGTGTAGACCACATCTCCGCGCACGACCGCCGTGAAGAGCGCCCCCTTGCTGTTCACGAACTGGCCAGGCAGCGCCGTCCACTGGCCTGTGAGCAGGTTGAGGCAGTCGATGGCACAGTGCAGGAAGTCATCGGACGGTCCGTTGCGCACCACATAGAGGCTGTCGCGGTGGGCCACCATGCAGTGGCCGTAGCTCTGCGGGCGCCGTAGCTCGGCCACGGGCTGCCAGGCGTCCGTCTGGGTCACATACTCTATCACGGCTGTGGTATCGGCCGGGCGCCAGAGGCACACGAAAAGGCGGCCGCAGGCCTGGGCACAGGGCACCCCTGCTGCGGGCTGCGGCAGGTCGGCCACGAAGCTCCAGCAACCGGCGGCCGGGTCGTAGCGCTCCACGGAGCTCACGGGGCTCCTCTGCAGCTCGCCGCCGATGGCGTAGAGGCAGTCGTCGAAGCCGGCCAGCGCCACATCGTAGCGTGGCTGGTGCGGGCTGGGGAACTCACGCCAAGTGCCGCCCTCCGGGTCGTAGCAGAAGCCCAGCTCCACCACCTTCTTGCTGGCCCCGCGCACGCCCCCCACGATGTACAGCTTGTTGCCCAGCGTGGCCACGCCGGCCAGCAGCGTGCTCGCCTCCAGGGGCAGCGCGGCCAGCGTGCGCCACGCGTCCGCCTCCTCGTCCAGGTAGCACATGGTGCGCGACGCGTCCTCCAGGAAGCCGGGCGCGGGCGTGTGCGTGCTCAGCGCCACGTAGCTGCTGGGCCGCAGCGCCGCCACGTAGGCGCGGGCCTCGGGCGTCACCAGCTCGGCCGCCAGGTCGCGCGGGCCGTCGCGGACGCAGAGCGCGGCGCAGTGGAACAGCTCGTGCAGGCCGAAGGCGGCGGCCGCGTCGCACAGCAGCGCGCAGTTGCGGGACGTGAGGCCGTGCCGCAGGAAGCGCGCCAGCGCCGGCGCCTGCAGGAAGGCGGCGCACTCCACGGCCTGCAGCAGCGCCTCGCCGTCGGCCAGCGGCGGCCTCTCCCCGCGCAGCACCTGCAGGGTGGCCCGGAAGCCGCCCGCGCTCAGCGCGCCCAGGCGCACCTCGGCGGCGCGCGTCTCCTGCATGCCCGAGCGGAAGAGGCCGCGGAAGAAGCCGCAGTGCTCCACCAGCAGGCTCTGCTCGGCCTGGAAAAGCTGGCCGCCTACCCGCACCTGCACCCGGGCTGCCCGACCTGGCGGCATGGTCAGCTGGAGCCTCTCGTTGGGGGCCTGGAGTCACGGCTGTGGACGCTGGGGCTCCACCACGGGCAAAAAACACGTCTGGGGAGATAAAAATAGCTCCCCGGCTAAAGATAGTGCGGCCCATGTGATGCGGTGGCCCGCTGGCTGGCTGCCGGCCCAAGGCCAAAGGGCATCTGGAGACAAGAGTGGCTCCGCATTTTCGAACGAGCAATAGTGATCATAGCAATGGCCACTTGCATATTAGGGACTGTGAAGATTGCATGGCAGAAGGCATACCATTTAATCTGCACTCTTCCGAAGCCAACGGGCTCATTGTATTGTGTGAATCTGCAGCACAAGACCTCTTTAAAGTATGGAAAAGCCCTGCTTTGCGGGCTCAGCTGGGCCTGAGCAGAGCCATGCTATTTTCAACCACCTCATTTCCATGTGAAGATTGGACATTGACTAAGGAAGACCAAAGAACTGATGTATTTGAATCACATTGTTGGCAAAGAATATTGAAAGTACCATCGACTGCCAAGAGAACAAACAAATGTCTTTTGGAAGAAGTACAGCCAGAATGCTCCTTAGAAGTGAGGAGGGGGCTGAGCCCCGGTGGCGTAGTGGTTGTGCGTGGGACTGCGGCCCACTGGGTTGGAGGTTCAAATCCAGCAGCAAGGCTGGACCTCCTACTCCCACCACCGGAGGGCAGTAATGCCCCCGCCCAAAAAAAAAAAAAGAAGTGAGGAGGGTGAGGTCTGACCTGGTGTCCTTGGCACTGTTAGTGAGAGAGAAAAGGAAAGGCATATCCCACTCTGTAAAGTGGATGGAAGGCCTGGGAAGACAGGGAATCTTTCAGTGCGCTAGATTGATCCCGTGCCTGCAACACGGGCTCCGACAGAATTGTGAGGAGCACACAGGACCAGGGTTTCTGTGGCACAGCGCGTCGAGGGCACCGAAATAATGGTTTTGGCCAAGAGCAACGTCGACTTTATAGTTTTGGAGCCATATCTGTAATCAGCACAGACAGGATGAAAACTAAGCCCCCCCATGGACTCAGGGAGGCAGAAGAGAAAGCCGCAGAGGTAGAACGAGAAAGAGGAGAAAGGGGGGACAGGCCTAAGTCTGGGAGCAGCTTCTACATGACCTGCACCTCTGCCCTGACCAGTCCCGTCAATTTTTGGACCTTGGTTGCCCTCTCTGAAATGCAGAGGCTAGCAATTCTACTTTGTAGATGAGTGTCCAGAACACTCTGTGTGTGGACTACTCCCTGATTTTGGATAGGATTGGGAAGATGGTGTCTGGCACCTACTTGCTGGGGTCCTGACTCCTTATGGCCTAGCTGGGAGGCTGACAGGATCCTATGTCTGTGTGTGGGGAGGGCAGGGCTATGTGTAGCTATACTATGCCCAACCCAAACTAATAGCCCTTGCTGAGGGGATTCTGCCAAGGCACTGTTGTAAGCATTTTTTTTTCATGTATGAATTGCTCTAACCCTTCAACAACCCTATACAACTATAGTATTGCTTTCCCCCACATAATACATATTAGTAATTTATTCCTTCTGCAACCCTACACATTAGATATTAATGAAATCCATTTCACAGATGAAGTTAAATCATAGACCCAAGGTCATGTGGCTAAAAAGTGGCAGAACTAGTTTGGAATGCAGCTATTCTGACTCTAGAGCAGTGGTCCTTAACCTTCCCCTGCTGTGACCCTTTGCTCATGTTGTGGTGACTCCCCCCACCATAAAATTATTTTCGTTGCTACTGCATAACTGTCATTTAGCTACTGCTATGAATAGGGCGACCCCTGTGAAAGGATCTCTCGACCCCCAAGCTGAGAACTGCTGCTCGATAGCATGTGTGCCCTTAACTACCATGCTTTCCTGCCTCTGTGTTACAAATGCCCGCTAGTCATCTGCTACTGGAGCTAACGGCAGAGCATCCAGGGACAGATAGGGAACTATACTTGCCCAGAGTCACATAGTTTGAGCAGACAGCCCCAGACCTCCTGCTGTCTACCCCAGGGCACTTTTCCCATGGCAGAGTACTTTTGTGGGTAATCAGCTAAGACTCTGGATTCCAAAGTAGCGAGCTTAGTGGCTCTGGAGGACGCAGGATGGAATCTGCCAGTCAGGAGACTTTCACTGCCCCATCTTCACTGCCCCCAAGCCCTACTTGGATAGAATGGAGTTACTCACAGGGACCATGTAGGAAGTGGGTAGGGGAGGAAAAAGAGAATGAGCCTCCTCTTTGATCTATATGCACAGACCTTCACATATGAGAAAGGTTCATGGGAAAATGGAGTAAAAAGATCCTGGAAAATTTCCATGAACTTTTGACAGCCCCTGGTTGGAGTCTGCAGACTCAACTAATGTACTTCCCCTGCCAGGGCACTCCCCCTTGGGCCACTCCATCAAAGCGGGACTGGGGCGTTGGAGTCACTTGGACAGGCCTGGGAAGCCAGAGGCCCCAAGGAAGAGGCAGCCAGAAATAGCCAGGACAGTGCTCTGGGGACCAGACAGGAAGAGGGGGAGGACGGGGGAGTCGAACAAGAGCCCCTATGAGCGCTGCCTCAGGCCCCTGCCAGCTCTCCTCCTTTCCTGAGGTCACATACTGTCTGGGAGGGCCTGGGAGATCCAGACCACAGGCAGTACAGTTCTCCTGTGGCTGGGTCCTACTAGGTCCTTGTAGGTGTCCTCGCAGAGGGTGCCTGATTCTTGCCATTTCACAGATGAAGAAAGGGGGGCCTACCAGATTAAATGACTTTTCTTTGGTTCTGAATGAAGATGTGGGACTGGGCTGAGCTCTGTTCATTGACCATAGGTCCTGCTCTCAATGCCCAACCTAGCTCCCCCTCCTCACCCACAGTAACCTTGCCACATGCTTTGGGGAGGGAGACAGCTGCCTTGTGCATTGCTGAAGCTAAAGGGCAGAGTCCGGCTGAAAGAGGTCGGGAGCTGTGGCCCAGTCCCTCCCACATAGTTCCAGGCACCTAGTAACTCCAGACGCAGTCAAATGGAATAACGCTGCCTTTGCCTCTACTTAGCTTGGGCAGGGAGAGTTTTTTAAGCCCAGGGGTGCTGAACAGAAACATATCTAAGGGCTGGCTGATATAGCATGTGTCCTGGGAGTCTTTTGAAGGAGGGGTGGGGCACCACTGAGCAGTTTCTGGTAACCACTAGAGGTTTCATCACCAGCTGTGAGAAATCATTCAGCAAGTTAAAATGAATACTTCTATAGTTGAGTGCTTCCATGGGTCAAGGTCTGATTTTGCTTGGCTGAGTACAAAAAGAGAAAAAACTCGAAGAAGGATTTTGCGTCCAGCCTAGACCCAGACCTCCTTCTGTGGGAATTAGGAGGGTACGGTTGTCATTTTCAGGTGATGTGTTAAGGAAAAGATGCACGAGCTTGACTTGTAGTTTGGGTCTAATCTGCTGACAAGTTCTGTAAAAGATGGCTGTCAGAGGTTTGGATGGGAGCCATCATAGGAGCTGTTTCCCATGGATACAACTGTGATCCTGCGCAAGCTCGTTCCCTGGCACAAGTTTTCTCAAGTCCAGCCCTGGTTAGGTGGGCTGGGGCTCCCACTCTTAGTAGCCAGGTAGTGGGGAGGTTGTGGCTGGAAGCCTGTTCAGACTGCACCTCCAGGGTCCGGCGGGGGGGGATGGGGGGGTGGGGAGGTGTTGTCTGCAGAGGGTAAGCGTCTCCTCCTCCCAGCCCCTGAGTGTCCCTCTGGGATTTGGAGAGGATAAGGCACTATCCTGTCTGTGGGAAGCCCACAGATTTCTCAGGCCCTGCCTGATCCCAAACTAGCTGCTTTCTCCACTTTACAGATTAGGGGCTAGGGGTAAGGAGTGTGTGACCTCGTTAGACTCTCTGGGTCTTCAAAGAGCGCAGAGCCTGTCTTGTTCACTCAATATCCACAGTGATTAGCACACAGTAGGGACTCTGCAGGGGTCTGCTAAGGAAACTCCCAAACCCAGCCTGATAGGGAAGATGTAGCCCTTGCATTGGGAGACATCTCAATTGGAACAGGCAATTTTGATCTTGCAACTCCTAGTGATGTTTCTGCACACAGGATGACCAGTAGCTTTCACAGTCTGAGTCTAGGGAAGGAACAGCACTGGTATTCGAGGCCTGATTTTTCTCTCCGGGCTCTAAAGTTCGTATTACCACTGACTTGCATAAGTTACCCAACCTCTCCCAGGTGCTAGTTCTTCATCTGCAAGGTCAAGTTTGGCTCTGACATCTAACCCTGCCCAGCTTTGCCATCTGCATTTATCATGAACAGCCACAGAAGTGATTGTCATATTGTGCTTCCAGCAAAGTAGAGGAAATCATCATTTGCTTTTAAGGGCCATGAACCAAGCACTAGATGGGAGTTTTTTCATAATATCTAATCCCTAATATTGCCCCAAGTTTACAGATGAGGAAAACAGATCCCCAAAGTAGCTTATTTTACGGTGTGGTGGTGACTGATTCGGAAGACCCTTCCAGACCCCAGCCAACATCTCTAGTTGCAAGCAGGCCACATTGAGTAGACTGAGGAAGGACTGCTTACAGCAGTGAGCTGGGCACTTTTCCATCTCACACTAGATGGGGGAAGGCTTTGCACCCTTAACAGTCACGTTCAAGTCATCTTTGAATTAGACAGGAATTAAGGGTCATTTAGTCCCATCTTGCAAGGCATGGTAGAGTTTCCTCTGCATGATGAAGTGGTCACTCTTAGATGCCTTTAATGTCAAGGAACGTATTTCCTCCAAAAGCAGTTCCTTCTGAAGATGAATAGCTCAGAGGAGGAGTTTGTCCTCAAATTGAGCTAAAATCTGTCTCCTTGCAACTTGCACCATCGATTGGGCTGCATTTTCAAGCCTACGAAGCTGAGAACACAGAGCTTACATAGCTAGCCCAGCATCACCAAATTGTGAATGCGCAGAGGCCAAGTTTGGCCCCAGTTGAGTCTGTGGTGTGCAGTGCTAAGTTTGCCCCCTCTCTAGTCCCTAAGTGGAACTGGTAATTCCCCTCCCCCCCCCCCCCCCATCCATCCTGAACCATTCTGTTCTCACAGGTGTGCAGCCAACCCAGGTGGCTGAAATTCAGCTCCCACATTCTCTCCTCCTACAACTCAAAGGGAAACCATTGGCTATTTGCTGGTTGGAGGATTCTGGCCAGAGGGTGTAATTTAAACAAATTCTTCCCAACAGCTTACAGTATTAATAACACCAACAGTTTAAAACACCAGTAGGCTGAGAAAATTCTCAAATTCTGTCCAGAAAAATCATTTTCCTTCTTGGTTGCAAAGATTTTCCCATTGGCTCTGACCCTGGATCCTAGCTAGCCTCTGCCTGTTGACCATTGTTTCCATGGCTTCTCTTGTGGGTGAAAGGAGACATAAGGTTAGTGTAACTACCCACTCTACCCTGAAGTTTATGCCGAAGACGTATTCCACAGGGTTTGAGAAAGGAGCAAGACTCTCTGTGAGGTCTCAGGCACATCATGGAACTTTGGTTTCATTTCCTGCTCTTTTAGTAGTTTTGGATGGGGCCACAACAATCCAAAGAAGACTTGTCTGAAGTCACTCAGTGAAAGTATCCAGGTTCTTGATGTAAACCCTTTGGCCTTTCTCCATCATGGCCCCTGGGTTCCAAGGGTCACTAACCAGTCCCAGAAATCCTGTTGGCAAGAGGGAGTATCAAGTTTACACAAATAATGTGTACCTCCGGAACATTATGGTGAATGAAATAAGTCACACATGACAGGTTAGATTCCACTTTTGTGAAATTTCCAGGCTAGATAAACTTGTAGAAACTGGAAATAGACTTGTGGTTGTCAGGGGCTGCCAAACCAAACCACATTCACTGCCATCCCTACGGGACAGGGCCCTGGTGGGTTTCTGAGACTGTAATCCATTACGAGAGGAGAAAACATCTTTCCCCTGTGAAGTGTCAGGTAGTTTAGAACTGCTGCCATTGATTATGTAGCCCAATGCATAACCACTATGCCAGGGCTCCTTCCTGGGGCTGGAGGGGCAGGACAGGGAAATGGGGGAATAGCTGCTTAATGGGCATGAGTTTTTCTTTTGAGACAATGACAGTGCTTAGGAACCAGATAGAAGGAGCAGTTGCATAATATTGAGAATGTACTAAATTGACACTGCATTGTTCACTTTAGAATAGTTAGTTTTATGTTATTTGAACTCCATATCATTAAAAATAAAAGATACAAAGCAAGATGACCCATTTACACAGTAGCCTCAAACACATGCAACTCATTAGCTCTCCTCAATGCTGGGGCAGTAAGCCAGGTGGGTTAGGCTTCTCAAAGCTGGATGCAGAAGGGTTAAGGTAGGCTAGGTAGAGGGTCTAGGTGAGGTGAGAGGTGTGGCCTGGTTTCTTCAAATGTAGTAGGGGAAGCTGTGATCATAGTGACAGGGAATATGTGGAGCAGAACCTGGGGGGCTTCCTGGAGGAAGACAAAGGAAAGCATTTTCTTGGAGGTAGGAAGGGAGGATCAGGGAAGATTGGGAACATCCGCCCCTCTATCCCCTGTACCCAGGGGGTCTTATACGGCCTGTCCCGGGGGCGCAGGCCCTCACTACCCAGCGTGGCAGTGGGGGCGCGGCCGGCAGAGTCCCCTCCCTCGAGCGGGGAGTGCGGCGCACGTCTCACGGGGGTGGCTCCCATCGGCCTTACAAGGAGTGTGGCAGCGCTGGGCGCTCCGCCCGGCCGACCCGCGGCCCCTCCTCCTGGCCGGCGGCTGGACCCGGGAACGCAGCCCTCTCGCTGGGCGCTGGGCGCTGGGCGCTGGGCGCGGGACCCGGCCCAGAGCAACGGAGCCGGCTGCCAGTGCCAGGGGAGCCCGCTCCGAGGGCCCCGACGGGCGGGCGCGTGGCTTGGGGGCCTTTCGACTGAGGACTCTGTGCCCCTCTCCGCGGCGTCACCATGTCCTCGGTATTCGGGAAACCCCGCGCGGGTAATGGGCCACACAGTGCACCCCCTGAGGTCAACCTGGCCATCCTGGGGCGCCGTGGGGCCGGCAAGTCCGGTGAGTGGGGCCGGGCACACAGGAAGGGAAGTCTAACTGGGGACCCAGAAGCGGGGGGTATCTGGATGGAGGGGGCAGGTTGCTGTCGACTTTGGGGGCAGGTTCCTCCACTGGCATTGGGGCCTTCTGCACCCAGGTGAATTGGAAGTGACACTTGGAATTGTAAGTGACCCAGGTGAATTGGTTTCCTACCCCTGCGTGTTTCTGTGCCCAACATCTCCATCTCCTTCCAAGCTTCGGTCCTTGCCTCTCTTTTCCCTGTATTCCTCCACTGCCATTTCTGAGCCCATTTTCTCTTTGTGCCTCCTGACCCTGTCCCTTCCTCCCTCCCTCCCATGTGCCCTGCTCCCTCTCTTCCCACGCCTGAGTCAGAGCCCCAGTTTCCCAAAGCCAAAGGGCCCCGTTCAGTGACTGACCCCCAGCTTAGACACTAATTAACCTAAGTCCCATCTTTGCTGCTCCTGACTTAGGTGGAGGTGAGGGGAAAAAACCCTGACCACTGCAGTGTGACACTGCAGTGTGAAGGCACTGGATATTGGGATTTCCAAGGGAGGGGCCCCTGGCATACTCCCTGCCCCCATCCTGTGGGGCAGGGTGGGAAGGGGGGAGAGGGGGAGCCCTCTGGGAAACACTCGTTATTCTTATCTAATGGATTTCTTTCTAGCTGGGTCCTCTCTTGACTTTCTGGAACACACAGAGCTCACAGGTGCCTGGCACTTGTCCTTGGTGAACCAAAAACTTGGACTTCCCTTGCGCTCATTTTTTTCAACACTGGATCTGTATTCACAGAGAACTTCTAATAGTTTCATCTGACTGGGATCTGGGTTGGGGTGAGGGTGGTCCCAGGCAGCAGAAGAGGAGAGAGGGGGAGAGGGGACTCCATACTGACTTTCTGGGTCATTTGCAACCTAAGACCAGGCTGGGCTCCATTAGCGTAGGTTACCTTTCTTACGTTCTTCTCTAAGACTCATAAATTTTTCTCCTCTCTCACATTTGAAGCCAACACAGACAAACCCTCCCCCACCCCACCCCCACTCCCAGCTAAAACAGGTTCCCCGAACCTGCTTTTCCTACAGAAAAGATCGACCTTTTTCCCTTGGAAAAGCACTTTGTTATGTGAGCCACAGCTGAGTCCAGTTCAACTGGGGCAGTTGAACCAGGGACTCCATGAATGAAGGAATTTAAATGTACAAATATGTATTTCCTGGGTATTCATTTGCAACCTGACAATGGTCCCCAATCTTGGGAAAGATCTTTCTTTAAGATATCACGTCATTCTGTAGAGGCCAGAGTAGGTAATACTTGGTTTTATGAGGCTAAATTCAGCACAAAATGGAGGGTACACTTCACCTGGGGAGAACTTCCTTCTTAGAGCTTCACATTCTGCGGAGGCTTGAGGAGTGAGTCCGGACTTCCAAGAGAGGATGGAGCACTCAACAGATCTTGTGGGGAGGGTTCCTAAATCTCCCAGGATTGCCCACCTCTCAACTGTGATTGGTGAGAGTAAATCAATTACTCTTTGATTTCCTTTCTTGTCCAGGGTAGGGGATAACTCCCTTCAGTCAAGGGTTTTTTCACTGGCATGACTCAGACTAAGTGACTGTGGGTCCTGACTCTACTCTAAGGCTTCACAAACATACCTTCGG
>PVJH01004649.1:69579-123532 GCA_004026705.1 Nesogale talazaci
GGGGAGGGGGAAGCAGCCAGACATGCAGGGGAGACTCAACCTGTTTCTGCTTCTTACAGCCCTGACTGTGAAGTTTCTGACCAAGAGGTTTATCAGTGAATATGACCCCAATTTAGGTAAGTATCTAATCCTTGCCGCTCTTCCTCCAACCTCTCTGCCAGCCCAGAATATTACCTCCTTGTCCCATCCCTCATCTCACCAATCAACCAGACTGGCCCACTGGGCAGGGGAGGGAAGTAGTTACTAGGCTGACACATTTTGTGGGGAACATGGTTTAAGCTCAGGCATACCTCATAAGTATTTCAGAATCAGTTCCAGACTATTGCAATAAAGTGAATGCAATTTTAAAAATACAATTAAAAAACACCTTCCCAGTATATATAAAAATTATGTTTAACTTTACTGTAGTCTATTACGGTTGCATTATGAAAAAGTCTGCAATACCAAAATGCTACACAGAGATGTGAAGTGGACATGAGCCTACTATTGGAAAACTAGTGCCATGAACTCCAGCAGGCTCCGTGCAACACAATCCAAAGTGTGCCTGCATGGGAAGCCCATCCCTTTCAGAGTCCACTGCACCCAAGTCGGGGTGGCTTCAATTAGGAGTACTTGCAGAAGCTGGTTTGTCTCATAATCTGGAGTTGGTGAGCTTATTTTTAAAATGAAGATATAACATAGCAAAAGATTCACATCTAATTAGATAATGTTCTTGAAAGTGGTCATTTTTTATTTAGCCAGCATTTCCTTAGAAAACATGGACAAGTTATTTTGAGAAATTCTCTAGGGGTGCTGACTTCTGACCAGGTTTGGCTTTGGCTTGGTGGAAATATACACAACAAAGCCCACACCCATCTCAGGGCCACGGAGTCCCTGCTGACTCCCAGGGACCCCGGGGGTGTCCGAGGCAGCAACTGTCCGCGGGAGTGGAAAGTCCAACCCAGCTTCTGTGGGGACACTGGTTTCACACTGCGTGAGGATTGCAGCCATTTCCTACCCACTACGGTGCACAACAAAGGATGCACCCTTTGAACAATTCGGTGACACCGGGTACATTGTTCGGGTTGGGCCACCTTTCTCGATATCCTTTCACCAATTATTTTACTATCTTGAATATAAACTCACTGCCCTCTAAGTGTCTTCCTATTCCAACCTTTAGAGTCTGCTGTCACTGTGAGCATGTATAGATTGTTCTTTTTAAGAAGCACAGTCTGCAGCCCACAGGGTTGATGGTTCAAATCCAGCAGCAGCTCTTCAGGAGCAAGGCTGGACTTCCTACTCCCACCAGGGCAGTGATGCCACAAAAACAAAAACAAAAAAGAAGCACCGTATTCAAGGCAGATGCCATATTTTTTTGGACCATAAGATGCACTTCTTTATGATCCAAAGGTGTGGTACCCAGAACATTTTAGTATACTGGCACTATTTGGTTCAGAATACATTTTTCTTGTTTTCCTGCTCTAAAAACTGGGTGTGTCTTATGGTCTGAAAAATACAGTAGTTTTTTACAAATTGAACTAAACTATTATTTAAAGGGGTTAATTTCTGTTCATATTTTCTCAGCACAATAGTTGTGGGGGTGGGTAAAAGGAAGGAATTATCCAGACTAAATGACTTTACAAAGTCTGGTTCGATGAGAATTTCTATTCTAGATTTCTATTCTATTCTAGAAGTTCTATATTTCTCCTTCTTTTGATCATGATTTTCCTATAGAATTTTTTATCCTGAAACAGTTTCTGAACCACATGAGAAAATTAGTCTCAATTTATCACTGTGTCATGGTATATTGGGAAGAGGAATGCATTCGTGTTTCTCAGAACAGGATCTGAATCCTGACTCTGCCATTTGCTAGCTGTGCAACTCTGAGTCAGTCACTTAGCCTCTCTCTCTCTGAGCTTCCATTTCTTCATCTATCAAATGGGCATAAAAACACCCATCTTGGAGATAGCACTTAGTCTACAATAGACAATGCATGCTCCTGTGTCCTTTCCTCTCTTTCTTGATATGGTTCCCAGACAGGGTAGCTGATACATTAACTAAATCAATCAACAGGTTTAGAAATCAGTTTACAGTCCTCAGTTAGCAGGAATTTTATGCCAAAAACTTCTTATATGGAACCACAATATGTAAAACAAATGAATGTGTTCTTTTGAGCACAAATGTGAAGTTTACTGTTTTTGTGTGAAGTTTATATTTTTTTATTTACTTGTTGTAAACTGTCTTCTGAGCACAAAGGGATCTTAGCTTCTTATTCTTAGAGACTTTTTTTTTAGGACAGTTTACAAAAAAATTGTGCACTAAGCATAGGAAGGTTCCCTGGGTTCATCCACCCCTGCACTTCATTTCTCATGTTAACATATTATTCTGGAGATGCATTTGTTATAGATGATGCACCAATATTGGCTTGTTATTAACTAAACATTGGGGTCCACTCTTTGTGTTGTGCCATCCTTTGGATTTTGACAAAGTTTGACAAATTCATGCTGTCATATGCCCATCATTAGAGTGTCATACAGAATCCTTTCATTGCCCTAAAGATGATTCCAGTATTTCATTTTGGTGGGATCCATAATGTTCATGAAGGCAGTAGTCAAAAAATCAGTTGGTGCAGTTCATTGAGCATTTAAGTTGTGGTGATGACAAAGAATATATCTGTCAGAAGAACAAACAAATATTTCTCAGAAGGCATATATCCAGAATGCTCCCTAGATGCAAGGATGGTAAGACTTCATTTCATACCTTGGACATGTTTTCAGCAGAGATCGCTCCCTAATTTGGTCCACTAGAAGGTCAGGGGAAAAAGGAAGACTGTCAAGGAGAGAGATTGATGCAGTGATTGCAACAATAGGTTCCAACATAAAAACGATTGTGAGCCAGGCAGGCAGTGTTTCATGCTGTTGTACACACAGGCTCACTGTGAGTTGGCACTCACCCTGCCACACTTAACAGCCACCACAGAGGGGTTATGAACACAAAACATGTGATTTAGAGGGTACACAAGTGAGTCCATAACAATACAGGATAAATTCACAGAATTGTATAAAAATGTTCCCAATATGTTTACGAGAACATAATTATATATAAGAAATAATTCAAGTTTAAATTTAAACATGCTACCATTTTTCTCAGTCACAATCAAAACCCAACATCAAAACCAAAATTACCACATAGTAAATGAGCCTGCATTTTTCTTCATAGGTTAGTTATTGTACTTATACACTTAAAAAATCCTTTTATTGGGGGCTCATACAACTCTTATGACGATTAATACATCCATCCATTGTATACAGACCACATTTGTACACTTGCTGCCATCACCACTCTCTTATTTATATACTTTATTGTATGAATTTTATTTTAGGTCTAAATATCTTTTTGAATATGTACAATTGCCTGAAAATATAGGGTTTAATAGCATGAGCTGACAAAGTAAAAGAATAAAACAATGATAAATGCAAATTTGAAAAGCCCTGTGCCCCACATCTTGATCCCTGCTTTATAAACTGACTTCTCTAAGTAGTATGGTCTTATCCTTTTTTAAAATGGGGGTTACAGAACTATTTATAGGCTTTCTTTTTTTTTGTCATTGGTTTTTGTTGTTGTTGTTATTGTTTTGTTGTCTTGTTTTTGTGCTTATTGTCTCTGCATGGTCTACCTAGATAAGATAGGTGGGATAAACAAACAATCTGGAGGAGAAAACAATGGGACCGACAGTTACAGGTGGGGAGGTGGAGAACTTGGGAAAAGAGAAGGTGGGGAAAAGGAAGTGGGTATTAACAAACCCAGGGACAGGGAACGACAAGTGATCCAATATTGAGGAGGAGGAAGGTGTAAGAGGCCTGGTGAGGCAATGTAATGGAGAGGAAATATTGAAACCCAAATGAAGACCAAACATGATAGTGGGGCAAGAGGAATTAAAAGGAAATAGAGGAAAGAACTAGAAGGCAAAAGTCTTTCATAGAGATCTAAATATAGGCATGTACATATGTAAATATATTTATATATAATGATAAGAAAATAGATATATGTGCAGATTTTTCTATGTTAAGTATTAAGGTATCAGACAGACATTGGGTCTCTACTCAAGTACTCCCTCGATGCAAGAACACTTTGTTCTATTAACCTGGCATTCTGTGATGCTCACATTTCCAACATGATGCTGGAAGACAAAATGGGTTTATAATCAAATGTGGTGAAGAAAGCTGATGGTGCCTGACTATCAAAATATATAGTACCTGGGGTCTTCATCACTGGAAGATAAACAAGCAGCCATCTAGTGGTCTTCATCACTGGAAGATAAACAAGCAGCCATCTAGCTGAGAAGCAACAAAGCCCCCCTGGAAGAAGCACACCAGCCTGTGTGATCACGAGGTGTCAATGGGACCAGGTATCAGGCATCAAAGACCCAGAATAAAAAAAAACATATCAATGTGAATGAGGGGGAGCACGGAGTGGAGACCCAAAGCCCATCTGTAGACAATTGGACATCCCTTCACAGGAGGGTCACAAGGAAGAGACAAGCCAGTCAGGGTGTGATATAGAACCATTGAAACATACAACTTTCCTCTAGTTCTTTAATACTCCCTCCTCCCACTGTCATGACCCCAATTCTACTTTACAAGTCCAGGTAGACCAGAGCATGTACAGTTGTACAGAGAAGAGCTGGAAACACAGGGAATCCAGAACAGATAAATCACCCATGACCAATAATTAGGGTATTGGTACCAGAAGGGTAAGGGTAAGGTGGGGGGAGAAAAGGGGAACTGATCACAATGATCATCATCTAACCCTCTCCCAGGGGGCTAAACAACAGAAAAGTAGGTAAAAGGAGACATCAGTCAGTGGAAAATTTTTTTTTAATTATCAAAGGTTCATGAGGGAGGAAGGGTGGGGAAGGGGGAAATTAGCTGCTATTAAGGCTCAAAGTAGAAAGAGCTTTGAAAATGTGATGGCAATATGTATAATTGTGGTTGACACAATGGGTGTATGGATAGATTGATTGTGAAGAGAGCTGTATATGAATCCCCAATAAAATAATTTTTATAAAAGAAAGAAAATGGGGGTTACAATCTTAGATTATTTTCCCTACTCATAGAAATTGAATAAAGCATTTGTGGACTCTTGCACGAGCCTTCTGAGGAAATGCTGTGCTTTGTGGGCATCGCTCAAAACCCCCCATGATATGGTGCTGTCTGCTGCAAGTTCTTTGGACATAGCTGCAATGCCTGGGGGAAAGCACTCCTTAGTCCCCTGGTGCCCTTGAGTCTGTCAGCTCAGTTTGGAATATCAGTGTCAGAGATGGAAGGGACCTTGGGATTATTTAGTCCTATGACTCTAGAACCTTTTTTCCCAGAAGTAACAGAATCCCTTCTTCCAAGGAGACCTTAAATAGAAACTCAGAGAAAACAAGAGGAGTTGAGTGGGTTAAAGCAAAGGCACAAAGCAAGTACAGGGATGACAGCCTGATGGGATTGTCCCTCCCCAGTTCAGTTTAGTCACCTTTGTAATACAACAAAGAAAATAGGCCCAGGAATCTGGGACCTCCTGACATGTCACAAGTATATTCAATAAGCAGAGGCCAGAGCCTTAGGGGAGTGGGACACAGGATGGGCTGTGTGGTGGCTGACTCAGGAGATGCTAGGAGATGCCAGAGCCTGAAATCAAGCTGGGTGGCAAATGGAGGACAGGAGAGAGGTGGGAGAAACTGGAAGGAGTGCTTGGAAAAGGTAAGGGAGGATTCCCAAAGACAGATTCTTGGGACATACTTATGCTAAAAATTTTCATGGTCTAGCTGAAATTGTAAAATTTAGTAGTCATCTTGTATATTATCTAATAACTTCCCAACCCCACCCAGTCTCTCTTTCTCCCTGTTGACCTAATCCATTGGAGGAGCCTTTTATACTGTTGGTTACAGTCTCCTGGCCCTTTTCTTCTGCAGAGCAGGGGATAGAGTCAGCCATGAGATAAGATAACTCTTCATCCATTTCAAGACCCTCCTAAGAACTTGAGTTCATTTGGGGGAGCCCCTTGAGGGTAGAGACTGGTTTTACTCATCCCTATGCTACCATTTGACCCAGATCTAGGCATAACATTGGTGCTCTGAACCACAGAACCAAGTTTTAGTTTCAGGATTACCCTTTAAAGATGAATTTCTATGATGATTCCCATTTTACAAATGGAGAAATGGGGGCAAAGAGGTTTGTTTACCTAAGGTCATAGAGAACGTCAGGCATGAGCTTTCTTGGCGAGAGGCTCTTCTTGAATCCTTCATGTGAGTGAGCTAGGAGCAGTTTGGAGTCAGATTTGCATGGCGCAGGGTCTCTAAGCCTCAGTGTCCCCATGGGCTAATTGATGAGGCTAATTGACTGTGTATCACCTGTGGAAGGACTGCCTTGCTTTGGATTGCAGTTGGTAGAGTTGCACTGATCGATCCAGTGCCTATGAATGGGTTTTGCCTTTGTTACTCCCTCCCCACCAACACACACACACACACACACACACCCCACATTGGAGGAGCTGGGACTCTGCTGGTGTAGCTCACCTGAGAATTGAGAGCCAGAGCAACATGTCCTAGACTCTTCCATGCCTAGCTGGCCAGAGAGTTCTGGTTTCTCTCGAGGCTATTGTTCAACTCTGGCTTCTGTCTAGAACAAGCTGGAGGACCAATAGGACAACCAAGCCTACAAGACCAGTGCTCAGATTCCTTCTGCCAATGGAGTGCTAGGAGCCCTGGTGGTACAGTGGTTTCCAGTTGGGCTGTGATCTACAAGGTCAGCAGTTTGAAACCACCAGCCACTTTGTGGGAGAAAGATGGGACTTTCTACTCCTGTTAAGAGTTATAGTCTCAGAAACCCACAGGCAGTGCTGCTCTGTTCAATAGAGCGCTGTGGGGCTGCTGTGAGTTGACAGGGTGCTGTGTGGTCCTGGACTGTTGTTATTTTTCCACAACCAGTTTAACTAAACTCACTGCCATTGAGGCAGTTCTGACTCAGCAGCTGTGTACTAACCTCAGAAGACCGTGTACTGTACGGGGCTAAGAGACCAGGCATGGGCTAACACATTTCCCTAGTCTGGACAGAACAATGCTCTGTTTTGGTTTGTTTGTTTGTTTCTTTGGGCAGGGCATGAGGGGCAGGTGTGTGGCCAAGGCAGGCAGTGGAAACAGAGTGCTGAAAAGATGTATAACTTTGGTGTTAACATAAAGAAAAATCTCCATAAGATCTAGACTTCTAGGGACAGCTCTCCGTGAACCAAATATAGTTAAATATTTGGAACATTCTTTCCATTCGAATTTTTGTCTTTGTATAAGAGCAGCTATTTATCCAAGTCCCCCAGTGGACTGGGAAGGGTGAGCTGTCTGTGATTCATACTGGATGGTCCAGGACCTGGGATGGGGTCCGGCCTCGCTGCCAGTGGCCCTCACGGAGAAGTGTTTGACTACAGATCCACTGCTCGTCTGAGGGTGTTCTTCTCCCAGTGGAATGCTGCCAGGGAGACAGCGGGCTCAGTTCTGTCCAGAAGGGCCTTCGTCAGGGTCACTTGGGACAGGGAGCAGCCAGGAAAAGTCAAAGCCAAATGGGCACACATTCATGGGCCCAGGGCACCAGGGCAGGGCGGGGAATGGGAGAAGGGTAGCCAGGACAGCCTCTTCTGTGTGCCTGGCTCCCCCAGCTGCCTTCTCCTGTTTGAGGCTATGAGAAGGAATTTAGAGCAACGATTCTCAGCCGATGGGTCATGACCCTTTTGAGAGTCAAATGACCCTTTCACAGGGATCACCTGAATCATAACAGTAGCAAAATTACAGTTATGAAGTAGCAATGAGAATAACTTTATGGTTGGGAGGTCACCACCACATGAGGAACTGTATGAAAGGGTCGTGGAAACAGGCTGGTTGAGAACCGCTGCTCTAGAGAAAAGGGAGGGATGGAGGGAAGGAATGAGAACGAAAACAGTCAGAATCCAAATAAGGCCGGAGTTTCATTCCTGTTCTTCGACCTGTGTCCATGCCTGTTTTGACCACGCACCATGGTGATGTAAGATGTTATCTTTGCGGGGAACTGGGCGAAGGGGACACAAGGAACTCTTTGTACCATTTTGCAACTTCTGTGGAGTCTAAAATTATTCCCAAATGAAAAGCTTAAAAGAAGAAAGAACAGATGTGGGCACACGAGCCTACCCAATGACAAGCTGTGGTGCAGCCCAGCTGACATGACTGTTTCCCAGAGGCACATGGAGTCTGCATGGGATGAGCCAATGCAGAGGATCGGCTCCTAGCATGGCACCTGGCCCAGAGGAAAGGCTTGAAAATGTGAGCCAATGTTATCACATTCTTCTTCCATTTTAGAAGGTGAAAACAAAAACTCAGATGCCATGGCCTGACTGAGCCTCACATCTCGAAAGCATCCCAAAGAGCCTCTCCTAAGCCCAAACATGGGACTGAACCAGGCTCTCTGCTGTGAATGTCATGCAGAACCTTTCTTTCTTTCTTTTCTTTAAAAAAAATCCTTTTAGGGCTGAGCCCCGGTGGCGTAGTGGTTGTGCGCGGGACTGCAGCCCACTGGGATAGAGGTTCAATTCCAGCTCCACAGGAGCAAAGGCTGGGCCTCCTACTCCCACCACTAGAGGGCAGGGACACCCCCCCAAAATCATTTTATTGGGGGCTCATACAACTCTTATCACAATCCATACATTCATCCATTGTAAACAAAGCACATTTGTACATTTGTTGCCATCATCATTTTCAAAATATTTTCTTTCTACTTAAGCCCTTGGTATTAGCTCCTCATATTTTCCCTCCCTCCCCATCTCCCCTCCCACATGAACCCTTAATAATTTATAAATCATTATTTTGGCATATTGTACAGTGTCCTATGTCTCCCTTCACCCACTTCCCTGTTGCCCGTACCCCAGGGAGGTTATATGCAGATCCTTGTAGTCAGTTTCCCCTTTCTATTCCACAACCCTGCCAGTACTACCACTCTCACCACTGGTCCTGAAGGGATCATTTGTCCTGGATTTCCCATGTTTCCAGTTCTTATCTGTTCCAGTGTACATCCTCTGGTCTAGCCAGATTTGTAAAGTAAAATTGGAATCATGATAGTGGGCGGGGTGGGGGAGGGGGGAAGGAAGCATTTAAGAACTAGAGGAAAGTTGCATAGTTCATCGTTGCTACACTGTACCCTGACTGGCTCATCTTCTCCCCGCAACCCTTCTGTAAGGTGACGTCACTTCACCTACAGATGGGCCTTGGGTCCACAATCTGCACTCCCCCTCATTTATAATAATATAATTGTTAGTTCTTTGATGCCTGATACCTGATCCCGTTGACAATTAGTGGTCACACAGGATGGTGTGTTTCTTCCATGTGGGCTTTGTTGCTTCTAAGTTAGATGGCCGCTTATTTACTTTCAAGCCTTTAAGACCCCAGACTCTATATCTTTTGATGACTGGGCACCCTAAACTTTCTTCACCACATTTGCTTATGCATACATTTGTCTTCAGTGATCATATCAGGAAGGTGAGCACACAGTGATATTTTTAGTTCTTTGATGCCTGATAATTGATCCCTTTGACACCTCGTGGTCCCACAAGCTGGTGTGCTTCTTCCATGTGGGCTTTGTTGCTTCTGAGCTAGATGGCCACTTGTTTACTGCAAAGCCTTTAAGACCCCTGATGATATATTTTTTTGTGGGGGGTGGGGGGCATCACTGCCTCTGGTGGTCGTGGGCGCTACTCAGTGCTGCTCCTAAGAGCGGCCGCTGGATTTGAACCGCCAAGCCCGCGGACCGAAGTCCCACACTCAACCACTTACGCCATCAGGGCTCAGCCCCTGATGCTATATCTTTTGATAGCCGGGCACCATCAACTTTCTTCACCAACTTTGCTTATGCACACATTTGTCTTCAGTGATCATATCAGGAAGGTGAGCATCATGGAATGCCAATAGTAGATCTAGTTCCCCATCATCCAATATATATATATATATTTACCTATGTTCATGCCTGTACTGAGACCTCTATAAATACCATTTGCCTCCCAGTTCTTTCCTCTTCTTCCTTTTACCTTCCTCTTGTTCCACTATCATGCTCAGCCTTCATTTGAATTTCAGTAATTTCTGTTACACCTCCCCATCTCCCATGTCCCCCTGGAACCATCAATCCCATTGTCTTCTCCGCCAGACTGTTCAACCAGCCTACCTAGATAGACTTGCAGAGATAATAATATGTACAAAAAAAACCCCAAGACATCGTAAGAGGAGTGACAAAAGAAATGATGACAACAACAACAACAACAACAAATACCAACCAATGTCCAGGAAAAAAAAATAAGTAAAGATATAAGAATAATAACAAAAGAAAAACCTGTAAATAGTTCAAGGTCTGTCCATTGACCTCCAGGAGTATTCCTCCAGTTGAGTCTGATGGGGTGCTACACCCTGATGCAGAACATTTCTAAGTCCCTCCAACAGGAGGTCTGACCCTTCTCCTTCCATCTGAGCTCTATGGTTCTTCCTGTTTCTTCTCCACACTGGGCAGGAAGGTTACCCTTCCTGTGAGCCCAGTAGTGTGGTTGGAAGGGGTGAGTGTGCAGCTGGCAGTGCAGCTCGAGTCCCACACCATTCTCTGGGGCCCTGCACCATGTTGTCTAGCCTGCCTGCTTTGTTCTCTTGTCTCAGAACATAAGCCCCCAAGGCATGCTCTGTGAATGACCTCTGACCCTTTGAATATCTTCTACTAGGTGGGAGGTTCTGCTCCCTGTGTCCTCCATGTGGATGTATGACAAGGCCTGGCCCTGAGTCCTAGCTCAGCCAGCCCCAGAGCAGATTCCAGGAACCTATCCAAAGGGCCCACAGGGTCCAGCACAGAGGCAAGATGGCTCTCACACGTAGTGTCCCGGGGAGGTGGCCTGCCTCTCTGACTGAACTGCCTATCTATGTTGCAGAGGACACCTACAGCTCTGAGGAGACTGTGGACCACCAGCCTGTCCTCCTGAGAGTCATGGACACAGCAGACCCGGTAACTGTCCATCATTCCCAAGGGGTGCTGAGGCCATACACTATGCATGCCCACATGGAACCTCAGGGGGAATGTCTCTTTTAAGCTCCAGTTTGCTCTGTGACCCTGACATCTCTGGACCTGAATGGTTTCATTTGTCACATGAGAAGGAATGGCACAGTTGCCGGGGAGGCCTGATGGTTGCTGCCTATCCCCCCTCCACCCCCAGCCCCTGAGGAGGCAGGCACACATGCATGGACACAGACCCTCTTGGTGAACACCCCTTGACCAAAGCCCCTATCATTGCCATGTGCGCCACACACGCTCATATCCACACCCCCTCCCCATGCCCAGGATGGAGTCCGTTAGTCTCTGAGCCACAGGGAAGCATGAACTTGGCCTTATACTGGTGGTGCCCAGGGATGGCCAGGTCTCCCTAGAAGCCATGCCAGAGTCTTTGGCTTGGTGTTCAACAGGCCAAGGTCTTCAAGGCCCTAGTGGGGTGGTGGGAGAGACAATGTCCCCTTTCAGACTGTTGACCAGGCTCTTCCAGGGAGCAATGTACAAAGACCCTGGGAGGGGGAAGCTCAGGTGAGGCCTTTATCCTGACCTTCCCTGCACCTGACCAGGGGCTTCCCTCCTCTGCCTCAGGACACTCCCAGGAACTGTGAACGCTACTTGCACTGGGCCCACGCCTTCCTGGTGGTGTACAGTGTGGACAGCCGCCAGAGCTTCGAGGGCAGCAGCAGATACCTGGAGCTGCTCGCGCTACATGCCAGGGAGACCCAGCGTGGCTTCCCAGCAGTGCTGCTGGGCAACAAGCTGGACATGGCCCAGCACAGGTGAGCATGGGTGCTGCCCCACAGCCCACCTGCTTCATTCATGAAGGGAGGTACTGACATCTGGGGCATTTTGACCGCCAAGAACAGCTGTTAGCTTCTGCCTAGTCACTTCCAATCGTGTACAGAGTTGGACAATTGCAGAGTGACTCTTCACAGGCACCTAGGGTGGTTTCCTACTTTTCATCTGGGCTAGTAGTCGAGTACTTAACCACCCAGGGACTACACGAAGAAGAAGAACTCATGCACTGGCATCAAGTCCGTTCTCACTGATGCCAACCCTGTGGACCAGGGGAGAACTGCCCTTCTAATTCAGGTCAAAAAGAACCATGGACTTTGTCTCCAGGCAGCTGAGGCCAAGAAGGGAAGGGCATCTGGGGTACACGGAAATCCCTGAGTCAGAAGGGAAGCCACTCCTTCCATCCCTCTGGGACCCCATGGGTCTCTCATGTTCTCACCATTCAGTGCCAGAGTCTCTGGGATCATCCATGTCCATTCCCAACGTTGGCTCAGTGCCCAATTCCAATGCCAGGGACAGAGACTGGCTAGCTTCCCTGGGTTAAAGGTCTGCTCTGATCCACCTGCTCTCACCTCACATAAGCCTGCTCCCAGGTGCTCTCACAGTCGCCTCTCACAGTCGCCGTACTGGAAGCAGGTTTTCATTCTCCCGGTAGAGTTGGGTTTGAATCAGAGGTCCGAGACTGGACCAGAGACAGATTACCACCGAATACTATAGTTGTATTTTGCTTGGCTGGTACCCCGTTTTTATTTTATTTTTTATTTTTTTCCGCATCACTGCCCTGGTGGGAGTAGGAAGCCCAGCCTTGCTCCTGGAGAGCTGCTACTGGATTTGAACTGTCAACCCTGTGGGCCGCAGTCACACACACAACCACTGCACCACTAGGGCTCAGCTGGTACCCCGTTTTTAAAAACATAGGATTGGAATGTTTTGGAGGTGAAGCATGTTTATTCTCTCTGACCACAGGTCCCATCACCGCATGCCCATGATTTGCCTCTACCATTTCTCCAGTCCAAGTTGTCTGCTGCCTTTTCCAGGGCATTTGAGATTGATACCTCTGTTTGAAGAGCAGTCCCACTGAACTTCAGTATTCCTACCATGTGACCAATCCACCAGCCAGGGAGGAGGGGTAGGGATGCATCCATACAGGGAAGGGACGTGGCTGGGAAGAACCCCCACTAATCAGGGGACAGGGCCATGCATGGGAGACCCTCCCTGCTCACAGCTGCTGCCTCATGCCACAAAAGCTCACTGAGTAAGTGCTAGCTGGAGGAACTCTTTGCTTAGAACAAGTCAGATGGGTAATGGAAAGATGGAAAGGTGAGCTCATAAATGGAGGGCCACAGCTCTCAGACCCAGACAGGTGACATTCCAAATATGATCTGCAAGTCACTGGAGGTGGTCCTTGAGGAATCACAGAGTATGAGAGAGGGGTGAGGAGATACATCATGGAAAGCAAACTACAAGCCACTGACTCTAACCCTGATCCATGTCAAAGGGCTGTCTCAGACTGATTTGGGAGCAAAAAACCAGTGGGTCCAGGGCTCAAACGCAGCAGCAGCAGCAGCATTCCACACAAACAAGCTGACAGTGCGTGCCATGTCCTCCCTTGGCCAGGTTCTGGGGGGGGGGGGTAGATCATGAGCAGTGGCATGGGGCATCTCAGTTCTAGGCCAGCCTTGGTCAGTGTGTCCCATGAGTGGCTTTGCAGAACTGAGATTCTTAACCTATGGGTTCTCACGAGGTTTCTAGAAATAAGAAAAAAGATGATGTTTTATGTATGTGCACCTATTCACGCATGTGTATGTACCATGGTGGCCTTGTTTCTGAAGACCCGTTCATCACTCCCTCAGTGACAGAATCAAAGGCTCAAGCTCAACATAAAAGCTGATAAGACAAGCATTCTTTCAGAGGTTCCTGAGGACAGGGCTGGGAAGTAGACCGGGGGCTCTGCCCGAACCCTGGGATGTTCTTTTGCTACTTGCTCCCCCCCCCACCATAGGTCAGTATCGGGCAGTTAGGCCCCTCTTGGTCCTCTGTTCCTACCAAATTAACCCTGATGGAGAAACCTTTTCCTGGTTCAGACACACCAGACTCTCCAAGAGAGAAAGATCAGGCCTTCTATTCCTGTAAAATATTTACAGCCTCAGACACTGTGTAGGAATAGATTAAATGGCAATGGATTGTGCTTTTCCTCCCTCTCCCCCCCCTCCACCGGTTATCCTTTATGACTGGTTATTGGGGTAGTTCTGCAGTAGGTGGTAGGAAGGGGATTTTAGCTATTAAAACCTTGGTCTATATACTCCAGGGACCCCTGCCTCTTCCTCCTTTTGTATATTTGCCCCTATCTACAGCCAAGTTTATTTTTCCTCCCCTAGATTACAAATATCCTATCCCACCCTCATAGGCGCCGGTCTGGGACCAAGGTGGGAATAGATGCTACTCCTTCTTCCTGACTTCCCTCCGGAAGTGTCGTCACCTGCTCTCTCTGGCTTGTCCTCGGGAAGGTAGACACACATCCTGAGCGCCCTGCCTACCTCAGCCCTCTGGGCTTCTGAGCTCTGACCCCTGACATTCTGTAGAAGGGGTCCCACAGATCAGGGCCACAGGCAATCCACTTCTTGCCAAGGAACCCACGGGGCTGGGAAAGGCCTTCTTTCTCTAGACACAGAAGCAAGCATGGGGACACTGGGCCAGCTGCACCCTCTCCAGCTGCATGCTCAGTTCTGGCTCTGGTAACATGCACCAGTATGAAGTACTGGCTCTGTGCCCGGTACTGTTCTTTTTTTTTTTTTTTTCAGGTACTGTTCTAAGAAAGAGTGACAACTTGTCTTTGTCATCCTCACAACAACCTCCTGAGGCAGGTCCTTGTGTCCCATCCGACTGATGGGAAATGGGGATTCTGAGAGGCATCAAACCTAAGTTTGTCCCCTGCAAGTCAGGGAGTTGGTACCGAACAAGGTGCTCCTGCTCAGAATGTATTCGAACTTATCTGCTTATCTTAACTTATCTCCCCCACCCCGCCTTCTCCTTGCCAGACAGGTGACCAAGGCTGAGGGTACTGCTCTGGCAGGCAGGTTCGGGTGCCTGTTTTTCGAGGTCTCTGCCTGCCTGGACTTTGAGCACGTGCAGCATGTCTTCTACGAGGCGGTTCGGGAGGCCCGGCGGGAGCTGGAGAAGAGCCCCCTGGCCCGGCCCCTCTACATCTCTGAGGAGCGGGCCCTGCCACACCAGGCCCCGCTCACCGCCCGCCACGGGCTGGCCAGCTGCACCCTCAACACCCTTTCCACTATCAACCTGAAGGAGATGCCCACTGTGGCCCAGGCCAAGCTGGTCACCATAAAGTCATCCCGGGCTCAGAGCAAGCGCAAGGCCCCTACTCTCACCCTACTTAAGGGCTTCAAGATCTTCTGAGGTCATGCTCA
Source organism: Nesogale talazaci (assembly GCA_004026705.1). Taxonomy (NCBI): domain Eukaryota; kingdom Metazoa; phylum Chordata; class Mammalia; order Afrosoricida; family Tenrecidae; genus Nesogale; species Nesogale talazaci. Next base: position 84,857 of record PVJH01004649.1, read on the forward strand.
CTGTCCCTGAGGATTGGCTTCTCACCAGCAGCTTTGCCCTCTGGTGGACAGTTGACCCTTCCTGCAGGACCAAGCTGTGCCCCTGGCAGTCATTGTGTGAGCTGAAGGGACACGCAGGGACAGTGCTCCTGTTGACTCCAGATCCTTGTCTCCATGGTACCTTACAGGAAAACAGCCTCTGTGACCACCCAGAACATCAGTGTAAAGCCTGCTGACATCACTCTCCACTGCAGAAACAGCTGGGCCCCATTGGCTTCTACAGAAGGTCCCTGTAGGTGTGTAAACAGAGCAGGCTACAGGGACGGCTGAGTTGCTAGCACCACCTGGTGGCAAGGAAGGACATGGCAGGGACAGTTTGGGAGGCTGGCACAGGGCATTCCGATTGTCTTCCGATCTCACAGAGAGAGGCCCTAGGCAAGACCTGTGACCAACAACTCCCCGGTTTCCCAAGAGAAATCTAGTCAGAACAGTCTTATGGGGGCGGACTAGCATATATCCCAAGAAAGGGTCTTTCTAGCATGTTTTGTCGCCTCAGCAAAAGTAGAAAGGCGAGTTATGGGTTATTCACTGTATGAGGACTCCCAGGTTTCCTGGGAGTCAGTATGGGGCCCATTTTCCCACCACTAGGGACTCTGTTCACAGAACCTCAAGATGTGCCTTCTCATGTGTAATGATCAAAACTGCAGAATGGAGTCTTTTGTCCAGTGACAATCACCTAGAACTCCAGGGCACCCACAGTGAACCACCCGACAGGCACTCTTAGCATGTCCCTGGTTCATCAGGAGAAACAGTGTAAAACTATACCTGTCCATAGTGTGATCTGGGAGAGTCAGCCTTCTACTCCTGTAAAGAATTACAGTCTTGCAAATCCACTGGGGCAACTCTACCATGTCCTATATGTTTGCTGAGTTGGCATCAACTTGATGGCAGTGAGATTTTTCTTTTGATATTGTGGTATAAAGGAGCCCTGGTAGCACTGTAGTTAAAACATTTAACTCCTAATTGAAAGATTCAGAATCCCCTTCTCCCACCCCCCACCCCCCCAAGCTGTTTCAAGGCAAGGTGAGGCCTTGGGGAGCCTGTAGGGAAAGTCTGCACTGTTGTACAGGCTGCTGTGAGTCAGTACTGGCTTGGTATTGGTGGGTCTGGTAGACTCTGGTAGCTTGCTCTGGTGGGCCAACCCCCTTGGCAATGGGCCAGAGTGGTCAAAGGCCACTTTTGTGAAGTAGAACCTAAAGGAGTATGGGGTTAGTAAAGCACACTTCTGCATGAAGTATTTGGTGTTGCCATCTTCAGCTTTTCCCAAATCACAGAGACTCAGACACAGGATCAGGATATGCTCTTGGATGCTGAGGGGCCTTGGGGCCCCACTTTAGAAGAAGGTGTTAAAGAAGTGTCTCAGAGGCAGGAAAGTTTGACAGGGGGCTAGGGGTTTTTTTGGAGTTTTCAACTTTGTTTACCATGGAGCCACTGGCTCAAAGGAGATTTTCTTGGGCGCAGGGCCATGCTTAAGTAAAGGCTGAAGACTCTGCTGGGTGGTAGGGATGAGCCCAGGAATCAAAATCCAGAGTCCTGCTCCATCTCCTCTCAGCCAGCCCAGGAGTGTGGATTGCAAACCACAACTCCGACCCGGCCTCTAGCTCCATTTGATGGAGAAGCAGGCAGACATGTGCGAGTGAAACTGTGAACTCCTCAGAACTGAGAAGCCTGACGAAGCTTCCTGACCCCTAGGTCCAGGACAGATTTGCACTTTTGTTCCAAGCCACTTGTATCTTTAAGCCACCACTGTTTGACCAAGCAATGCTACTCATGCTGCCCACATCCAAAGGCATTTTTAATTAAAGGTGTGTTTTTTTTATATAGCAATTTTCTGTTGAATCGCCGTTCTTTTCATTTAACTGGCCAACAACAAATTAGGCTGCAAAATCCGAGAAGTTTCAGGCCAGTGAGCCTGTCCATGGCCCTGTCATGTACTCTCATTAGCTCTCAGATTCTGATGGGTCTGGAAGAACTGATGGGAGGTCTCTTTCCTTTAACTCGATTTTTATGTGGTCCAAGCCTGGGCCTTCTGAGAGCAGAGTTTCTCTCTGGGCAGTGATACTGTTATCATCTTGGTTTGGGGCCTCAGCCAAATACAGTACTCCTGGAGGTTGTTCTTCCAGCGGCAGCAAATTTCTATTTCTGCAAAGAGAGCAAACACTTTTGAATGTGTGTTCCCTGCACTGGGAAATGCAGTGGTGGTTGGGCAGGAGGGTTGGGTCCCAACTGAGTTAGGGGAAACCCTGTTGGCTGCTTTGGGGAGATACTGTGATGGGCTGATGCTCCTTTGGCAGTGACACTGACAGGCATTCTGTACTCACACTGTCTCACCAAGTTCTCAGTGTCATCTATGAGCCACCCTGATAAGCAACTCTTGTGTGACAATGTGCACTTTGCTCCCATCTCCGACCTCTGAATCCTGTGCTCTTTCCACCAAGACGCACTGCCCTGGGTCCTGGGACTGTCGCCCCACTTCAGGAATTTCCTTCCCATCCATCAGGATGTGTGAGTGTATCACTCAGAACACACAGCCCCTGTATTCCAGACGCTGTGTGATTTCGGACTTCATGACATCACTAGCCTACCTTCCAATAGCTCTCCCGAGTCCTGCCCCTCCCTCCATGTCAGTTTTGCTCAATATACTCCTAGCCTCATGACTGTGTGGGAACCAGATGGGATCTGGCCCTCTGGGACGTCTACAGTTAACCCTGGCTGCAAACAAGTCACTCTTCCTTAGGTCTGGTGAGTCAAAAGCAGTCAAGGCCAAGCCAGTACTCTGTTCTTCCATCTTCCGCTTGGGCTCATTCTGTGGGGCATCCGGGTAGTGAAAGAGCATGGCAATGCTAAAACCTTCCCAGGAGCCTCAGCTAATCTCTACCATCCCCTAACCCTACCCCCTGCAGTTGGCCTTGGAGGAAGAGAAGGCTTCCTTCCTCTTTTACCCTATCTCTACACTATCCACTATTTCCTTATCACTTGCCACAATTCCAGGGTGCAGAAGTCTCTCATTACTTCATTTAGAGATGAAGTGTTGGTTGAGAGGTGTTGAGTGACAGAGCTGGGATTTTAACTGGGTCTATGTGACTGAGCTCATCACTAAGCCCAGGGCCGGAAGTGGGGTGGTAATCAGGGAGGCAGTTGGTTCTTCTAAAACTGCCCTTAAGAGGTCCTAAACGCTACATTTTCCTGAAGCAGACAGTGAACAGTTAAAGCTTTTAGGTGACCCCTGCCTAGGCTCCTTCTGGAAGTCACCCCCGGGTCCCCACCTCACCTGTTTGCCTGGATACTCCTTCTCAGGAGGACGATGCTTATTATGAACACCACGAAGGCCAGGGTGAGGATGGCATAATTCCAAGGAGCTGCTGGGGAGGGGCACACAAGACAGCTTCAAAGGAGGGGCCAGGTGTCCCATAGGCCCATAGAGGGTAGGGTTTGCTCAAAGCAAACACACATCATCACTTTCCCCCCTGGCTGAGGACTGGGTGCTCTGAGAGACCACCCCTCTGAGAGAGAGTATGACAAGGAGACCATTTCTGCTCCAGATGAGTCCTCATTGTGAAGGTCACACTAGGCTGCAATCTCGAGGAACAAATGGGCAGGGAGAGAGGTTGGCCAGAGCAACTGCACCATCTTCAGGTTGACTGGTTGGCCTTGTGTGGTTTGGAAGGAAGGGAGGGACAGATGAGCGGGATTTAACATAACAACTGGCCACTGAGAATACATAAAGTGGCAACACTGCATTGGAATGGACATGTCCACACCCTCCTGAAATGAGGCTCCATTCATCCTCAGAGTGCCCTGCTTAGAATGTTCTTCCTCGCACACACTGCATGCCCAATTCCTTCACCTCTGCAAGTCTTCATTCAAATGTCATTTCCACATCCCGATCTTATCTTATTCTGTGCTGTCATGACAGCTCCGACTCGTGGGCGGCCGGTGTCCAACAGAACAAAACACTGCCTGCGCCTGCCTCGTCTTCCCACTGGGGGTTGTAGCCTCTGTGTCAGCCCTCTCAGATTTCTCTTTTTGATCTTCTACTTTACCAAGCTTGATGTCCTCTACCAGGGGCTGGTTTCTCCTGATAATATGTCCAAAGTACGGAGACAAGTTTCACTTTCCCCGCACCTGAGGAGCATTCTGGCCCACCATTTCCCAAAGCAAACCTTACTTGACCACATGATCCAAAGGTGAAATGCCTCTTCCCTTGTTACACACTTCCCATTTCTCTTCTTGGGTTAAGTTTTCTTTTTAGTACTCACCACAAACACACTTTGCATTTAGTTTTTTTTTTGTTGTTTTTTTTGTGGGCATCACTGCCCTGGTGGGAGTAGGAGGCCCAGCCTTGCTCTTGGAGAGCTATTGCTGGATATGAACCACCAACCCTGTGGGGCCCAGTCCCGTACAGAACCACTATGCCACCAGGGCTCAGCCGGGCAATTAGTTATTTATCCTGATTATTTTATGTCTGTTCCACTGTAATTGTGCACTCCACGGGGACAAAGGTTTCTGTGTTTTATTCTCTTCTGTGAAGAAAATATGCCTGGCACATCGTAGAAGCTGAATGGACAGTTGTTGAGTGATTGGATAAATGAGAAGAGTGGCCATACCCTGAGAGAAGGGGGCTATCATTTGATCCTACATCTTATCCCTAGCCCCACCTCTTGGTAATGGAGCATGCAGCCTCAGGCCCCCACCATGGAAAAGTGCACATCCTATCAGGGGGCTCTAGTCAAGTGCTGTTCTTTTTTTTTTTTTTTAAGTTTTTTAGGCATCACTGCCCTCTGGTGGTGGAAGTAGGAGGCCCAGCCTTTGCTCCTGTGAGCTGGAATTGAACCTCCATCCCAGTGGGCCCCAGTCCCGCGTACAACCACGACATCACCGGGGCTCAGCCAAGTGCTGTTAGTATTGAGGAGTGCCACCACATATACATGCACACACGCGTGCGCGAATGCATGAGCATACACACATACAAGGGGGTACCGTCTCAAAAAGAAAAAAAAAAAGGAAAAGGTTCCATTGGGCGGAACTTTTGTAGTACACATTTGTCCCGTTAAATGAGCATTGAGCAACTCGCTCTTAGTGTACCCAGTGGTGTCACCTCAGAAGATTTTCTGGTGAATATTTTGCAAAGGCAGTTTCACTTGAACCACATTTCTTGTGAAGGTTGACTGAAGAGAACAGCATTTGGCAGTGGAATTTTGTTCCCTGCTTAGGAAAAATGCCACAGAAACTGTTGTAATGTTGAACACAGCTTACAAGGACAGTGCTATGGGTAAAACAAAAGTGTAGGAGTGGTTACCTTTTTTCAAAAAAGGTGAAATGTCAAACCTCATTCTGGACAACTGTCAACTTACCGAAGGGATGAAAATGTCAACTCAGAACATTTGGAATTCTTTCCACCAGGTCAAACTGCTAATCAAACTTTCTATTTAGAGGTTCTGAAAAGATTGTGTAACATTGTGTGACAAAAAAGGTCTGATTTGTGGCAGACTAGGGGACTGGTTTTGCCACCATGACCATACATCTGCTCATTCCATCTCAGTGCACTCGTTTTTGGTAAAAACCAGCATACCTCTCTTGCCTCATGCACCTTACGCACCTGACCTCACTCCGTGTGACTTCTTTTTATTTCTAAGAATGAAGAGGGACATTAAAGAACAGCAATTTGAGGACTTAAAAGAGGTAAAGAAAACAAACAAACAAACAAAAAAAACGAGGAAGGTGTTATCAACCATCTAAACAGATGAGTTTGAAAAATGTTCCAAGGGGGCTGAGCCCCGGTGGCGTAAGTGGTTGAGTGCGGAAATGCAACCCGCAGGCTTGGCGGTTCAAATCCAGCGGCGGCTGGGTAGCGCCCACAACCACGAGAGGCAGTGATGCCCACAAAAAAAAAAACAACAACAAAAAAAGTTCCAAGAATGGAATCATAGGATGTATGAAGTGTAATGGAGAATACTTTGAAGGTGAGAAGGTTGTTTTGTAAATGCATAGCTTTGGGGGAAAAAAGTCTGGGTTCTGTTGCCGATGATCTCCATCCACCTCTCCACGCTGCTGCGCTCACAGTCCCCAGTCCCCGCACTCAGTGCATGCCTTCTAGGCGCCCGCGGTGGGTAGCCGGAGCCGGGGCAGGGCCGGGCCGGGCTGCGCCGCGGGGCAAGGTGCTGCTCCTGGAGAACGTGGTGGCGGCACCACAGTCCAGGAAGAATCTGCAGCGGTGCCTCGGCTTCCCATGCAACCATCAGGAGGGCGCCCAAAGAGATCCTGAATTCCCTCAAGCCTGTGGGGTCTGGGGGAGTTCAAGGCCAACTTCACACTGTTCAAGAAGTGCGAGGGGAACGGCGCCCACGCACACCCGCTCTTTGCCTTCCTCTCGGAGGCCCTGGCCCCAGCTGATCACCTGGTCGCCCGTGTGCCGCAAGGACATCGCCTGGAACTTCGAGAAGTTCCTGGTGGGCCATGCTGGTTTGCCTGTGCGCAGGTACAGCTGCCGCTTCCTGACCACCGACCTCGAAGCCGACATCTAGGCCTTGCTCGGCCTTGTCTAGGGTGCGCCACCCTCCAGGAGGCTGCCCGGCAGTTACTCAGCTGCCTTTCGTGGGGACTTCATCAATAAGGGTGTTTCTTCTAAACCGGAGTGGAGGAACACCCGATGTCTGGGAGATCCCCCGCAGGTGGGCACTAGTCCTACCCGTCCCAGCCTCCACCCCCTCCCCAAACTCAAGGCAAATAAAGCTCCTCGTGTAAGCAGGAATAAAAGTCTCTTTTTTTTGGGGGGGGGGGGGAGCACCACTGCCTCTGGTAGTCGTGGAAGCTACCCAGCGCTGCTCCTGAGAGCCACTACTGGATTTGAACCGCCAAGCCCTCGGGCCGCAGTCCTGCACTCAACCACTTAGGCCACCGGGGCTCAGCCCGATTAGGAGTTTTTGAAACAAAATCTATAGTTGGCAGGTTCTAGGCCCAGTCTTTTTTTTTTTTTTTTTTGGCATCACTGCTCTCCGGTGGTGGGAGCAGGAGGCCTGGCCCCACTTCTGGAATCGAACCTCAGTCCCAGTGGGCCGCAGTCCCGTGCACAACCACTACGCCACCGGGGCTCAGCCCCCCCCCCTTTTTTTAATACCCCCTCAGATATACATACAAGCACAGATCCCAAAATCTTGCTACTTACCATCTTCTACCCGAAAAGCCCAAAGCATCTCTTCCAGTAACTCCTGAGACACAGCTGGGTCTCTAGCAAACCCCTCACTGTGGTCCATGCTCTTCTAGCTCAGTGTGCTCGGTCTTCCAAGCCCCTGAACTCCCAGCTGTTGTCTGGTCCACCACCTCTGGAAGTAAAGCAGAGTGTGATTGTAGTTCTTCTGCCAGGGAGTCCCTAAGTGGTACAAATCAAGATTAAGTGCAGGACTGCTACCTAAAAAGGTTAATGGTCTGAACCTACCCAGATGTCTCTCAGAAGGAAGAACTGGTGGTCTGCTTCTGAAAAGTCACATCCTTGAAGATACTATAGAGCAGCATTGACTACATGGCAACTGATAACAGCCATGGCCTGACCCAGACTGGTAAACAGCTCAAACTCAAGAGCACAAGGGCTGAGCCCCAGTGGTGTAGCGGCTGAGTGTGGGACTGCAGCCTGTGGGCTTGGTGGTTCAAATCCAGCAGCGGCTCTCAGGAGCCATACTGGGTAGCGCCCACGACCACCAGAGGGCAGTGATGCCCACCAAAAAAACCTCAAGAGCACAGGGTTGGAGAGAGCCAGAGACCATAGTATGAGAGTGATGCAAATCTTTATTAAAACATATCATAGAAGTATCCTTGATGTGAGAATGAGAACAGAGCCCTGCAAAGCTCAGCTATATATTTTTGCTTACCACACATTTCCACCTAACTTATTCATTCCCCAACCCTTCTTTCACTGAGGAAAAATGAGAAGCTGACACCAAGGGCCCAAATAGAAAATGCTTTGAGAATGACAATGGCAACAAATGTACAAATGTGCTTGACACAATAGATGGATGGATGGATTGTGATTAGAGTTGTATGAGCCCAAAAAAGTGATTTTAAAAAGAAAGAAAAAATGGAGCTAAAAAATGAAATCCAAGTTGGGTCTTAGAGGCATGAAAGTAAACAAGCAGCTATCTAGTGCTCAGATGCAACAAAGCCCCCATGGAAGAAGCACACCAGCGTGTGTGACCACAAGGTGTCAAAGGGACCAGGAATCAGCTTTCTTCACCACATGTCCATCTTCCTGATATGCTCACTGACGATGAGTGTGTGCATAAGCAACTGTGGTGAAGAAAGCTGATGGTGCCCAGCTATCAAAAGATAGAGCATCTGGGGTCTTAAAAACTTGAAAGTGAACAAGCGACCATCTAGCTCAGAAGCAACAAAGCCCGTGGAAGAAGCACACCAACCCCCCCCCCAAAAAAAAAAAAAAAGAAGCGCACCAACCTGTGTGACAATGAGGTGTTGAAGGGATCAGGTTTCAGATATCAAAGAACTAAAAATTACATAATTATAAATGAAGGGAGTACAGATTGTGGACCCAAAGTCCATCAATAGGTAAAGCGACAGCCCCTTACAGAGGAGTTATAGGGAGGAGACAAGCCAGTCAAGGTACAGTGTTGCAACAATGAAATATGTAACTTTCCTCTAGTTCTTTTTCTTTTTTTTTTTTTTCATTTTTGAAAACTGAAAACATGGTTGTTTTCTCGACTGGTTTTCTTTATTATTTGCATGCTTGTTGCCATCATCACTCTCGAAACATCCTCCCTCCACCTGGGCCCCCATATTTCCCCTCCCCTCCCCACCTCCCCCATGAACCCTTAATGATTTACAAATTGTTATTACCTTTTCATATTGTACACTGTCCAATGTGTTCCTTCACCCACCCCTCTGGTGTCTGCACCCCAGAGAGGAGGTCATATGTAGATCCCTGAAATTAGTTCCCTCTTTCTACTCCACCATCCCTCCACCCTCCCAGTATCACCACTCCCTCTACTAGTCCTGAGAGATCATCTATTTTCAATTCCCCATGTTTCCAATTCCAGTGTACATCCCCTGGTCTAGCTGCACTTGTCTGGTAGAATTGGGATCATGATAGTGGGTGGGAGGAAGCATTTGAGAACTAGAGGAAAGTTTCACATTTCATAGTTACTACACTGTACTTTAACTGGCTCATCTCCTTGCTGCAACCCCTCTGTAAGAGGATGTTGCTTCACTTATTGATGGGCTTTGGGTCCCCAATCTGCACTCCCCCTCATCTATAATGATATAATTTTTAGTTCTTTGATGCTTGATACCAGATCCCTTCCACACCTCGTTGTCGCACAGGTTGGTGTTCTTCTTAATCCTCTAGTTCTTAAATGGTTCCTCCCACCCACTATCATGATCTCAATTCTACCAGACAAATCCAGCTAGACCAGGGGATGTACACTGGAGCCAGAAACATAAGTAATTCAGGATAGATGATCATTTCAGGACCAGAGGTGAGAGTGGTGATGCCAGGAGGGTGGAGGGAAGGTGGAGTAGAAAGGGGGAACCAATTGTAGGGATCTACATATGACCTCCTCTCTGAGGTATAGACAAGAGAGTGAAGGGACACATCAGACAGTGTATGATGACAAAATAATGACAATTTGTAAATTGTTAAGTGTTCATGGGGGAGGGGGAGTGAGAAGGGAGGGAAAATATGGGAAGCTGGTACTGGGGCCTAGGTAGAAGGAGGATGTTTCAAGAATGATGGTAGCAACAAATGTGCAAATGTGGTCTGCATACAATTGACATATGTATTGATCGTGATAGGAGTTGTATGAGCCTCTAATAAAATGATTTAAGAAAAAAGCTTATAGTGAGGACTCAAGTAAAAATGTTTTGGAAATGATGGCAACATATGTACAATTATGCTTGATACAATCAATGCATGAAATGTTATAAGAGCTGTAAGAACCCCCAATAAAATGACTTAAAAAAATGATAGCCAATCACAATCTTTCCCATGTGACTTAGATGGGCCTATCACAGTCTTTTTGAGGGATTGGCACACCAACAACCCAAGACCAGCAATGGTTTGACTCCTGAAACTTCTGATCCCAAGGCAGGATTGGTAAGTGTAGCCCTCAATTCTGCAATCCTCTTGTAATTTCTTCAATTTGGAGATCAATTTTCAGAGTTAGTTTCTGTGTTTGCAACTGAAGAATCTGAACCCATGCTCCAGGAAAATCCATTTGTACAAAATAGGGCTGGGTAAATGGTGCTTCCAAAGCCTCACTTAAAATACAATTTTTTTTTCTTTAGGGCATCACTGCCCAGGTGGTGGGAGTAGGAGTTTGTCCCTGTGGAGCTGGAATTGAACCTCCATCCCAGTGGGCCACAGTCCCGCACACAACCACTACACCACCGGGGCTCAGCCCCAATTTTTGACATTCTTGTATCCCCTTTAGTATTACTCTTTTCCCAATTGAACCACACTTTCAATTCAAATAGAATTTTAGAAAGAAATTTTATATGAAGGGGACTTCAGAAAATTCATGGAAAAATTCCATTACCTTTTTTTTTTTTTGGCATCACTGCCCTCACTGGTGGTGGGAGTAGGAGGCCCAGCCTTTGCTCCGTGGAGCTGGAATCGAACCTCCATCCCAGTGGGCCACAGTCCTACACACAACCACTACGCCACCAGGGCTCAGCCCCCTCCATTATCTTTTAATTCCATTTTTGTACAAGCTTTTTGAAGCCCTCCGAGCCATCCAAGGTATAATTGGTCTCTATTCACATGGAGCAATAGAAGAATAAACTCAGTGCCCCTGAGTACATCCTAACTCACAGTGATCCTGTAAGACAGAGTAGAACTGCCCGCTGTGGATTTCTGAAACTATAGCTTTATACAGGAGTACAAAGCCTCATCTTCTCCAAAGAAGGGCTGATGGTTTCAAATTGCTGGCCGTGAAGTTAGCAGCCCAACTCTGTAACCTGATTCACCACGAGGTCTCCATAACAGAGGGTTAGGAGGAGGAAAAGGCAGGTGTGGCTAACTGCCTCTTCTGCCTTGTTGCCTGGCTGCCATTATCATTAGAACATATTACAGAAGCATCCTAATCAAAAGAGAGAAAATGCAAAACAAAATTTCAAATTTTTGGGCTGAGCCCCTGTGGCATAGTGGTTGAGTGCGGGACTGCAGCCCACTGGCTTGGCGGTTCAAATCCAGTAGCAGCTATCCAGGATCAAAGCTGGGCCTCCCACTCCCACCAGAGGGCAGTGATGCCCTCCCCCCCCCCCCAAAAAAAAAAAAAACAAGAAAAAAAACCAACAAAATTGCAAATTTTCATAAAATACAAACTTTCTGAATTGAGACTGAATGAGTTCCTAAAACTATTGTCCTGTGATAATTTTTAAACTAAAAATTGAAGTCTTTAACTCTCATTCACAGTGACCTTATATAGGGTTCCCTTGACTTTAGAGAAGCAAAGGAGCAGATGGCCTCATCTTTCTCCCACAGAGCAACTGGTGGGTTTGAACCACCAACTGTGGGATACTGAGGACCTGGAAGGAAGTGTATGTGGCCTTCTCCCAACACTTGTGACCATAGGGCTAGGCACATCAGCTTTAATATGGAACACACCTCTGAAGTCTGAAATATGGGGGGAAAAGCGCCTCAATCCACCTTACTGCAGGAAGGACCATATTGTACCATATTGCAGCACAGTTCCGTTCTTACCAAGAGTGCGCACAGCAGCTGTTAGCACCAGAATGTGGGAACATCTGCCAGAAGGAATAGTTAGATTTTTATTCAGGAAATCTAACCTGAATACTCAAGGTATTGTGTCACTGGAGTCATTGATCAAGATTATGTAATTAAAATGGATCACTGGTAATGAAGAAGGGGCATCATATTGGTCAGTTACTTTTACTCCCTGATATTTCTATTGGAAAAGCCAACACCACTTGGGGAAGAGCGCCTGAGGAATCAGGCTTGCCTATAATTCATTGAGTGTTCTGGAATGCTATTATGGATAGAGAAAACACCCCTATATGGAATTAATCCTAATTTTTTAAAATTTCATCTTTTTTTGCTTTTTTTAGACTAACCCTAATTCTGGAATTAATTCTTGAAGGAAAGTGTTTTACAGGGGTTTTTGATTCTGGAGCTGACATCATTGTTATGAGCCATCAGCAGTGGCCTAAGGTACTGACTGTTCAGGAATTCAGCCAGGAGGGAGAAGGAATAAGTCAGGAAAGAGTGTGGCAAAGTGAAAAAATCTTACAGTGGACAGGGTGTAAAGGGCAGTCTGACTTAAGTAAGCCTAGTATCACCATCACTCACATAAATCTTTGGAGAAGAGCTCTATTACAACAATGAGGAGCTCAGTTACATATACATCCCTTGAACTCTAGCACCCAAACCATGATAAAGAAAATGAGATATTCTCTCCAGGAGCAAGGCTGGGCCTCCTACTCCCACCAGAAAGCAGTGATGCCCCTCCCCCCAAAAAAAATAAATAAAGGGGAAGGTCTCTTTCCCAACATGCTCACTGAAGACAAATGTGTGCATAAGCAAATGTGGTGAAGAAAGCTGATGGTGCCCGGTTATCAAAAGATATAGCATCTGTGATTTTAAAGGCTTGAAAGTAAACAAGTGGCCATCTAGCTCAGAAGCAACGAAACCCACATGGAAGAAACACACCAGCCTGTGTGACCGGAAAGTGTTGAAGGGACCAGGTATGAGGCATCAAAGAACTAAAAATTATATCGTTATAAATGAGGAGTACAGATTGTGGACCCAAGGCCCATCTGTAGGTGAAGCGACATCACCTTACAGAAGGGTCACAGGGAGGAGATGAGTCAGTCAAGGTACAGTGTGACAACGATGAAAAATACAAGTTTCCTCTAGTTCTTAAATGCTTCCTCCCCCCCCCCCCCGCCCACTATCATGATTCCAATTCTACCTTACAAATCTGGCTAGATCAGAAGATGTACATTGGTACAGATAGGAACTGGAAACATGGGGAAGCCAGGACAGATGATCCCTTCAGGATCAGTGGTGAGAGTGGTGATACTGGGAGGAAGGAGGGAAGGTGGAGTAGAAAGGGGGAACTGATTACAAGAATCTGCATATGGTCTCCTCCATGGGGTATGGACAACAGGGAAGTGTGTGAAGGGAGACATCAGACAATGTAGGATATGACAAAATAATAATAATTTATAAATTATTGAGGGTTCATGGTAGAGGGGGACATGGGAAGGGAGGGAGGGGAAATATGAGAAGCTGATAATAGGGGCTTAAGTAGAAAAAAACGTTTTGAGAATGATGATGGCAACAAGTGTACATTTGTGCTTTGCATGCAATGTATGTATGAATTGTGATGAGTTGTATGAGCCCCCAATAAAATGATTTAAACAAGCAAACAAAAAAAAAACTAGGGGAAAAAATGAAAAAGAATGTATGTACCATATAGAATTTGTAATAAAATACAGTCCTTTATATATGAAAATTTATTTAAATGTAATGAAAATAAAATTACTAATATTTTTTCAAAAAAAAAAAGATGGGGATGGGCTGAGCCCTGTTGGCATAGTGGTTGCATGTGAGACTGCAGCCCACTGGGTTGCCAGTCCAAATCCAGCAGCAGCTCTTTGGGAGCAAAGCTGGGCCTCCTACTCCCACTAGAGGGCAGTGATGCCGGAAAAAAAAAGATGGGGGTTAGGTCTCAGAAAAACTGAACAAGGAGATACTTTTCTAATCGAGGCCACTCCCAAATATATCCATTATGGTTTATGCTATTCATATTATAAAAATCATTTAAAAATAATTTATTAATCATTTTATTGAAAAACATTGTTTTTCACAATACATAAATACATATACTATGCCAAGCACCTTCACATGCCTGCTGCGGCTATTATTCTCCAAATATTCGCTTTTCCACTTAAGCTCTTGATGTCAGCTTCTCATCCCTTCCCCTCTGTTCTTGCTCCCCCTCCCCCAACAACCTTCAACACTATAAATTATTATTGTTTTGTCATAGATATACATATTTTTTAGTTGAAGCAACTATTGTAAAGCTTGTTCCCCTTAAATTATCTTAGAAGTCCACTGATCCAAAATAGATTGAACAGTGATCCCTTAATAAAGAACGATTGCAGCTGAGGCCCGGTGATGTAGTGGTTGTGTGCAGGACTGTAGCCCACAGGTTTGGTGGTTCAAATCCAGCAGCAGCTCTCCAGGAGCAAGGCTGGGCTTCCTACTCCCACCAGGGCAGTGATGTGGAGAAAAAAATTTTTTTAAAAGAAAGAGGGCTGAGCCCCGGTGGCGTAGTGGTTGTGCGTGGGACTGCGGCCCACTGGGACGGAGGTTCAATTCCAGCAGTGGGGCTGGGCCTCCTACTCCCACCACCGGAGAGCAGTGATGCCAAAAAAAAAAAAAAAGCAAAAAAGAAAGAAAGAAAGAAAAATTGAAGACTTTACATGAAGTAGTTCAAGAACAACCCTTGGAATTTTCTGTGTTTGTAATTTAAAAAGCAAGGTGGGTTTCCTACTCCCACCAGGGCAGTGATGTGGAGGGAAAAAAATTTTTTTTTAAAAAAGAAAGAAAGAAAAATTGAAGACTTTACATGAAGTGGTTCAAGAACAACCCTTGGAATTTTCTGTGTTTGTAATTAAAAAAGAAAACTTGTAAATGGCATATACTCATAGATTTAAGGGCAGTTAATTCAATAATACAGCCTGTGGTAGTCCTTCAGCCTCTCCAAGTATGATTCCAAAGGAATTTCCCTGAGTAATCATTGATCTAAAAGATGTCTTTTATACCATCCTCTTGGATTCTGCAGACTGAGAAAAGTTGGCTTTCACAGTCGCAGAAGTAAACAATCAAGCCCCAACTAAAAAGTATTAATTGAGGGTTTTACCTCAAAGGGATTTTCAACATCTCTGCCATGTGTCAGCTCTTTTGGGGGGGGAATTTAAAGCCATAGAAAGCTTTTTCCCAGAACTTATATTATTCATTACATGGATGGCATCTCAGTAGCAGCATAGTGAGGTTATCTCCCAGGCAGGATTAATAATTGCTCCTGATAGAATCTAGAAATCAGCCCTTAGACATACTTAGGAATGGTGGTGGACTGGACCACCATTAGGCCACAAAAACTTGAAATTCAGAAGGATCATCTGAAAATAATGATTTTCAAATATTATTTGGATATCTCAATTGTTTGTGACCCTTATTGGGTATTCCTACACATGCACTTCAATATCTGTTTAACATGTGAAAAGGGAATTTCCAATTGAATAGCCCTAGAGGGTTCACCCCTGAGACTTTCCTTGAATTACAGTTTGTGGAAGAATGCCAAGGTGAGATTTATCAAACTGATGCAGAAAAAGGAGTCACTGCATATTAGTGAGTCTGTATATGCAGTACAAATATGCTCTTTCATTGAAACAGCAAAGCTGAAAATGAGGGGTGGGAAGGGAAAGAAAAAAATGAGCTGATAACAAGGGCTCAAGTAGAAAGAAAACGTTTTGAGAATGATGATGGTAACAAATGTACACATATCCTTGACACAATGGATGGATGGTAATAAGAGTTGTTGGAACCCCCAGTAAAGTGATTTTAAAAAAGAAAATAAAAAGCTAAAAATGAACCCACATTCACATTTGAGGATTTTTTTTGGGGGGGGGGGGGCATCACTGCCCTCTGGTGTGTTGTGGGAGCTACCCAACACTGCTCCTGAGAGCCGCCGCTGGATTTGAACCGCCAAGCCCGTGGCTGCAGTCCCACACTCAACCACTTACACCACCAGGGCTCAGTCCCATTTGAGGATATTTATAACTTGTTTCTCAGCTTACTAACTCAATTAACATCCCAAGGCCACAGGCTTTTTATCAGATACCCCATAGCTCTCTGCCTGAGCCCGTTGCCACCAAAAATGCAGTAGGTGTTGCTTTCTCTCTATTCATACCCCCTGTCCCCAAGCCCAGTACCAGCATTTGCATAATAATGCAGCCAGTGCAAGGTGTCCTCATTGTCTTACCTGATCTCCAGCCAGACAAATTTCCCACATTGCCAACAACCCTTATTAAGAGTCCCAGAGGGCTTAATCCCTGAGGGGATCAGTCCAATTCACTTTGGCAAATGGACATCAGTCCTCACAGATCCTTGCTTAGATGCCTAGGATCTGTGCATGTTACCAAAGATACCTTCTGAGGCATACATTCTTGTGGGCACTGACCATGGCTGGCAAATCCACAAAACATGTTATTAGCCTTTTGCTGGCCTGCTTTGTCATGATGGATACCCTAAGTCCATTTGAAAACAGACGGTGGCCCCACTTATACTAGCCAGCGATTTTGCAGTTTTTGTCAAGACTGGCACATTCATCAGGTCACAGGTATTCCCTATAATCCCCAAGGCCAATGAACACTTGGCATTCTCAGATCTCAGTTATAAAAACAAAAGGGGGAAATGATGGAGGATTTGTGCCACTTTGTCCCCGGTTGTTAAAACCTAGGATAGACCCTGAATAATAGGACTTATGGAAAATACCATTAGGCACGAGATCTACAAGCTTAGAATATCATTTGTTTAATGTATATGATTAACAAGAGGCTTGTATGCCTCAAGAGTTACAAAAACTCTTTGTTGAATAAACTCTGGACTCATCTTCCTCTTCTCACTTCTCCTGAGAATGGAATTGAGTCCCCTGGGCCCCCTTTTCTGTCTTCTTTAATTGAGCACGTCACTCCACAGGACCGTTCAACTAGGTGTTGGACCTCACAACCAACCTGTGCTTATTAGTGCAATGCTCACCTGACACGACCAAGTCCAAGCTCATAGCATACCTATAAACAGTCTAGAACTGCCTCTTTGGGTTTCTGAGACTTTAAGTCAATGGTTCCCAATTTTCCTAATGCCTTTAATACAGTTCCTCATGGTGTGGTGACCCCTTAATCATAAAATTATTTTCCTTACTACTTCATTGTGGCAGTCATGTGCTTATGTTAATTTCACTATTGAGATGTAGGGGTGGAGTCTAGCCTGTGAATCTGGAGATAGCCATTGAGTAGCCAATGAGGCCTCTGTGCGGGCCTGGCTTTCTCCTGAGACTTCTGGGAAATCTCATGATATTTCCCTCATGGAGATGAGAAGCTATCTCCCTAGTTGTTGGGAGTTAGTCTCAGAGACAAGGAATTACAGACAAGACAAGGTGGCAGTGTCTGAGCTGCTGCAGGAGCCAGAGGAGAAGCCTTGCCCTGATGGAACCAGACCTCTGAAGCTGGAAAAGCCATGGGGAGACCCCTGCCAGTGCTGAGTTGCTTCTACCACCACTGGATGCTGTTGATGGACCCTGAGCCCTGAAAATGAGCCATGAGGGGACCCCTGCCGGCGCTGGGACTTTGTACCCACTGGCCTGTGACTTCATGAGTCGGAAGGAGACTTTATAGACTGATATTGGGCATATGGGTTAATATCAGACTTATGACTTTGAACTGGACTGGGCTGGGATGTTTTCTCAATGTCCCATTTCTCTTGTATATAAACCTTTTCCTTATATCCATATGTGTGTCTATGAATTTGTTCCTCTAGTCTATCCGGACTGACATTCATTTAACTATAATTTTGCTACTTCTATGAATTTGGGTGACCCCAGTGAAGGGATTATGCAGCCCCCAAAGGGATCATGACCCATAGGTTGACAACTGCTGCTTTAAATCTTTTTAAGAGCAAACAGTCTCATCTTTCTTCCATGGAGCAATTGGTGGCTTTAAACCATGGACCTTTTGGTTAACAAGTCCATGCATAGCCTATTACACCACCAGGGGCCCTTGACAGCACTGTTCTAAAAACAAAAACAAAGAGCTCATTGGGTCCATTCCAATTCACAGCGACCCTGCACGACAGGACAGAACTGGCCTTGTGAGTTTCTGAGACCTTAACTTTTTTTTTTTTTTTTTTTGTGGCATCACTGCCCTGGTGGGAGTAGCAAGCCCAGTCCTGCTGCTGGATTTGAACTGTCAACCCTGTAGGCCGCAGTCTCGCAAACTACCACTAAGCCACCAGGGCTCAGCCAAGACCTTAACTCTTTATGGGAGTTAAAATACTTGTATTTCTCCCATGGCGTGACTGGGGGTTTCAAATCGCTGACCTTACTGTTAGCAGCCCGACCCCTAATAAAATTGCTGGCCCGAACCTGGGTAGCCATATACATAGCAAACCAAGTAAAGTCTGTTCAGGATTTGAAGACTAGGCCATCATGGGAGGAATAAGAATCAGTCTAGACTGATGGAGAAGCGACATCCTTTCTGGGCACTCAGATACCTGGCCTAGTATCTCTGGTTCCAGAGCCCTGGCCCAGTGCGAGGCAGGTGTGTGGGCTGTAGACCAGTGCCCATCAGTGAACAGTTTGTGACTCTCCTCAACTGCTCAGAAATTAAGAGTAAACATTAGGAGCATTTATTACACTGGATCATTATGAGCTGCAATCAACTTGAAGGCATCTAATAACAAAAGGAGCCTTGGTGGTGCAGTGATCAAGTGCCCTGCAGCGAACCAAAATGTCGGCCGTTTGAACTCACTAGCTGATTCCAAGACAAGAGATGCATTTGTCTGCATCTGTGAACATTACAGGCTTGGAACCCTCTGGAACAGTTCTGCAGTGTCCTAGCTAATGGGTTGAAATTGACCCACCAGCAGATTGCAAACACCACCTAGCAACAATCACAATTTGACAGAGAAATTTTGCCTGTTGAATCTAGCATTTTTAAAATGGGGCATGTATTTTATATTTATTTCTTTCATTTCTATTCTATCTTTTATGTTATAAAACTATTGATCTGAGATGGTTAAGAAATAATAAAAACAATAACAATTGATCCTTCACCACAGATGATTTGGGAAGTGTGGGCTAGTATAACATTGACCAATAGAAATGTATCATGTATAGTTAATTTTTTTCTACTGGTTATATGAAAAAAGCACAATAAAATTGATGAGATTCATTAATAGTTGATTTTAATTTTAATCTAAATTTTTTTCATTTTGAATGTAATCAATATAAAATTATTGAGTTTATGTTTTTTGTAGTAAGTCTTTGAAGTCAAGCGTAACTGTTACAGTCACTGCATACATTAGTTCCAGCTAGCCGCATTTCAGATGCTCAGCAGCTCCCACGCTGGACAGCACAGATCTGTCTCAGCTCAGGGAGGAGCACTGGCAGCTGGCCCTGGGGTTTGCCCTGCGTGTCTTGCATGAGGCCCTCAGAGGCAGAGCGGTAAGCCGGGGGCTAAGAGCCATGAGCGGCTCCTGCCTCCACCTTGCCTGTGGTCCATTCAGAGGGACTGTCTTGGAAGCCCACAGGAAAAGTTCTACCCCGTTTCTTCCTTTGGCACCCTCCGGGTGACTGAGTTCTCTGGGAAAATGAAACCAGAAGTAATAAAGATAGGGAAAGAAATAAAAAACATAGAAAGGGAAAAATGGAGATGAAAGAAAACAGAAGCTGACACCTTAATTAATAAGATGAATCATTGGCAAGACTGATCCAGAAAAGGAGAGAAGAATCAAGTACACAAAGTACAGGTTCAAACATATCTAGTGATGCACCAGAGACTTCAAAGAGATATGAGTATGAGCTATATACTACTCAACTAGACAACCTGTATGAAATGGACACATTTCTAGAACAATCTAAAATGACAAAACTAGTTAAGGAAGAAACAAAGACTTAAAAGATTAATAAATAGGGGCTGAGCCCCGGTGGCGTAGTGGTTGTGCGTGGGACTGGGGCCCACTGGGACGGAGGTTCAATTCCAGCAGTGGGGCTGGGCCTCCTACTCCTACCACCAGAGAGCAGTGATGCCCCCCCCAAAACAACAACAACAATAACAACAAAAAGATTAATAAATAATAAAGAAAGTGAAATGATGACCCAACATATCTCCTCCACTATTTATTTAAATAGCACTACTCCCCCAAAAAAACACCCCAATATCACTACCACCAAGTTCGCTCCAACACACAGTGACCTTACAGGACCGGGTAGAACTGCTCCTGTGGGTTTTCACTTTTTACAGGAGTAGAAACTTAAAACCAGGTTTTATATCTCACACACACACACACACACACACACAGAGCAAATGTTATATTGAATGGAAAACTTCAATGCGCTTCTTCTCAGACAGGTAATAAGATCACAAGAGCAACAATAGTCATTGTGGTTACATAAAAAACCAAGGTATCTGGTCAATAAAAGAGGGACCCTTGGTGGCATAGTGGTTAGTCACTGGGCTGCTAACTGCTAGGCCAGTGGTTCAAAAAAACCAGTCTTTGCAGGACAAAGATGAGGCTTTCAACTCCCATAAAGAGAGACAGTCTCAGAAAAGCTCAAGGCAGTTCTACGCTGCTCTAGAGGGTCACGGAGAAACAGAACTGAGTCAGCGGCGGGTGAGTTTGGTTTGGGTTTGGGTTCAATAAAGAAGACTATGAATGAAGTAACACATATGTTTCCAATTGAGATAAGATACATCCAGTTTTAAGAACATACAAGCAATTCTTACAAATCAACAACCAAAACAAGACAAGACTTCCCATAAATAAATGGACAGCAGCAAGAGATAACGAAAAAACTAGAAAACTCAAATGGCTAGCAAGCATATGAAGAAACACTCAACCCCTTGGTAATCAGAAGAAGGAAAATTAAAACAAAAACAAGGTATCACTTTAGATCAGTGGTTCTCTTTCTTTTTTTGTGTGGGCATCACTGCCTCTGGTGATTGTGAGAGCCTGAGAGCCGCCGCTGAATTTGAACCGCTGAGCCCGCGGGCTGCAGTTCCGCACTCAACCACTTACGCCACCAGGGCTTAGCCTGGCTCTCAACCTTTCTAAAATGGCATGCGACCCCCCTTTAATACAGTTTCTCATGTTGTGGTGACCCCCAACCATAAAATTATTTTTGTTGCTACTTCATAACTGTAATTTTGCTACTGATATGAATCATCATGTAAATATCTGACAGGCAGGATGTATTTTCATTATTACAAATTGAACATCATTAAAGCATATTGATTCATCTCAAAATAGTATATAATTATATATTGTGAAATATTTATTCTTGGAAACTAAAAGGGTTAGTTCTACCTTTTTTTTTTTTTGTGGCATCACTGCCCTGGAGGGAGTAAGAAGCCCAGCCTTGCTCCTGGAGAGCTGCTGCTGGATTTGAACCATCAGCTCTGTGGGCTGCAGTCCCACACACAATCACTATGCCACCAGGGCTCAGCCCGTGAAATATTTATTGCTCACGACAAATAAATGAAATTTTGTCTTGAAGCATGGGGTAGCATGGGTAACAAGTCTTCACGCGGGGTACTTGTAAGCTGCATGTGGGCAGATCCACCTGGAGACAGACAGAGGAGCAGTGTCTTGGTTCCCAAGACCATCTGAATAATGTGTTTTCCAATGCTCTTCGGTGACCCCTGTGAAAGCGGCCCACAGGTTGAGAAGCGCAGTGTTAGAATGAAATGGTGAGAAAGATGAATCATACTGATGACTGGTGGGTCTCTCGGTGTCTAGCCTGATACACTGAGAAGGGAGTGTAAACTGAGAAGTTCTCTGGAGAGCAAATCAAAGCAGTGGTCGTCAGCTGACTCTGACCATAGCGTGCACCATCGTGTCAAAGCAGCCACCGCAGGGTTTGCAATGGACGTGCTTCCGGAAGTAGAGTGCCAGGGTTTTTCTCTGAGGCATGTCTAGGTTTGAACCTCCAACCTATGTTCACATGTGACTTAGCTATCTGCTTGTGCCACTGGGGACTCTTGTGAGCAAATTGGTAAAACTAAATATACATGCAACCCCTGATACAGTGGCTCTACTCCTGAGTACACATCCCCAAAGAAATGACAGGGCCACGCCAAAGAGAGGGACATGCTATACCATGTATGAAAACTCAAAATATATGCACATGAAACAACACATATTTTCTTTCTTTTTTTTTGGGGGGGGGGGTGCATCACTGCCCTCTGGTGGTGGGAGTAGGAAGCCCAGCCTTTGCTCCGTGGAGCTGGAATTGAACCTCCATCCCAGTGGGCCGCAGTCCCACGCACAACCACTACGCCACCGGGGCTCAGCCCGTAATAACACATATTTTCCAGAATATACATTAAACATGTTGGGACAGTTGTCTTTGGGGAGGAGGGAATTGGGAGGTGTGGAGACAAAAAGTGAGGAAAGAAACAAGACAGGGGAAGGGTTGTAAACGGGAGAAAACAAGGAGAGGCAGAGAGAGGGAAGCAGGGAGTCCTTCCCTGGAGGTCAGAGACCTCAGCCAGAAATATCCTTTGGACAATCAGGCAGGCGTGCTCAAAAAGAACCTACTGAACATGGCAGACCAGAAAAATAGCACACCTTTGAAAAGGACGCTGCAGAAAGGTGAGTTTTCACCAGCACTTGGTGCTCTGAGGGAACTGAAGGAACAGCTGCCACCCTGAGGAAAGGCACATTGAGCCAGGCTTCCCGTCGTGTAAGGGGGTGCCTCTGCTGAGGTGCCGCTGGACATCAGTGAGAAAGAGCCAAGACTGCCAATCAGCAAGAAGGGCCTTCTAAGACATTCAGAACTCAGATGGGCACTAGCTACCTACATACTGAAGGCAGCACATTTGGAATGCCTCTGTTTTACCCACCTGTGCCCCCCGCCCCCAGCCTGATCTTTCTATCCCCAGAGACTGAGGAGACTCCCCTAAAGCTTCAGTTCTGGGGACTCACCTGGATCTTCTTGAGGAAGCAGCACTGACTGGTCTTTGCTCCTGAGCATTCCCAGGCAGGCACACCTGTCACTTGGGGGCAGTGCCTACAGAGCCTAACGGCAGCTGGGCCCATTTGGTAGCTGTGCTCTGAGCACACGCCCTGGCCTCCAGCTCTTCCTGCTACTCTGGGGTGACTGACCTCAAACTAACAGACGAGCGTCTTCAGATGGCAATCAAGTTCCACCTGGCTTCACAATTCAATTCAAAAGTCCCCCACGCCTTGTTCTGTCCTTATGTGGTGGCCTCAAGGGAAAAGAAAACATCTGGACCCTCCCAGGAGTCTGGAGGGATGGGCTGATGAGGAACTGTGACCTGGGGGTTCCAGCCTTGTACCCACTCCAGGCCTCCATTTCTCAGTATGATCAATATTTAACCACAGGACTGGGAAAGAAGTCTGGGCTTTTACAACCAGTGCTTTCTCACCGTGAAGGTCATGACATCATGTGAGTTCCTTGCAAGGAGCTATAAACCGAGGCCTTTGGAGATGAGGTGCTAGGTTACATGAGCCCCAGTGACTCAGAGCAGGGGAAGCTGATCAAGTCAAGTGGAATGGGGTGAGAAGCAGGCATGAGGGGCTGTGTCTGGGGGCTCTGGGCTTTCCCACTCATTGACTCCTTGCAACTGCAGAAGTCCTTGGTGTTGGCTCAGAAAGAAGTGGTGTTCCAATTTCATAAATGAAGAAAAAAAAGCTGAGTGAAATCAACAACAGGTTCAAGATCCTCTATGAGTTACACACCGAAGAGTGATATAGAAGACAGTGTGATGGTGACAGTGTGGGAGTGGGAGCAACAGTGCAGGTGAGAGTGTGGATGGTGTGGACATCAGAATGGATGACAGCACGGTACAGAGAAAAGGGGACCCCATGGAGAACATAGGGGCCTGCATGGAGCTCTAGCTCCTGATCATTTTGTAAATGCTTCATTCATATACTATTAATTGAATACTTTCTAGGTCAATACAATGGTGAACAAGACAGATAAGAAAATGACTGTCTTGGAAATCATACAATAAGGGATCCTGGCAAAAAAAGTTTAAGCAAGAAAATATGTAACTAAGTTAAATGTCACTAAAGACAAACCCCTGCCATAAAACAAAAGACACACTGCCATGGGGACGACTCTGAGTGCTAGCAACCCTGTAAGACACAGCAGGTCCGTGCGTGTCTCAGAGACTGTGGCTCTTCACAAGAGTAGAGACCCGGCCTGGCTTCCTCAACGTGACTGCTAGTTTCAAAGTGCTGACTGGTCAAGTAGCAGCCTTACTCACACTCATGTCACCAAGTTCCTCCAGGAAAATTTCAGCTAGTTATAATTTCTGTGAAAAGTTTAAACAAGATAGTGATATAGAAAAAGACGGAGACTCCTACTCCCACCACCAGGGCAGTGATGCCTAAAAAAAAAAAAAAGAAAAAGATGGAGAGGGGGAGCTAATATTTCAAAATAGTCAAGGACAGCTTCCCTGCAGTGCTGACATTCATGCTAAAAAAAAGCACACATAGAAATGGAATGAGGAGATGCTGACATGGAAATCTGTAGGAGGCAGATGAAATAGCAGGTGCAAAGGTCCTGACAGAATAATGAGCCTAACGTGTTTGAGAACATAAATGTGGATAAAGCAAAGTAGCAGAGGAAGTGGCATGGAATGAAGTCATAGGGCAGGCAGATGGCAGACCATGCAGGGCCTTATCAGATAGGAAAGGAATTTGGACTTTCCCTATATGTAGTGAGAAGGCACTGAATGGTTTTAGGAAAGGAAGTGATATGATCTGACTGAGATTTTTCTGATTGCTGGGAGTGGAGCAAAGACTAGTTGCATCTGTTGAGGGAAAAGATGGGTAGTTGGTTTGGATTTGTATGGTGGCAGTGGAGATGGTGAAAAGTGGTCATGTTCAAGGTGCATGGTAGACAGAAAGAGAAACTAATTCAACTCCTGCTCTTAGGCACAAAGGGAATTTATTGGCTCAAATAACTGGGAAGGGCAGGGGTGGAGAAGACCTTAGGGCTTAAAAATCCTCAGCTGCATGTCTATCTAGATAAGATAGACAGGATAAATAATTTGGAGACGAAAAGAACGGGACCAATGGTTCTGGGGGGATTTGGGAGAAGGGAAGGTGGGAGAAAGGAGGGGAAGTGGAGACAAGGGAACAACAAGTGAACTAAAATGAATGGAAGGAAGATCGAAGGATGCCTAGTGGGGCCCAATCAAGGGCATTGTAGCAATGAGGAATTACTAAAGCCAAATGAAGGCCAAACATGATGGTGGGACAAGAGGTAAGTAGAAAGGAAATAGAGGAAAGAACTAGGAGGCAAAGGACAACTATAAAGGCCTAAAGACAAACATGCCCATATATGTGTGTGTATGTATATGCATATATAATGAGAGGGGAATAGAACTATGTACTTATTATATCTATATGTTAACAATTAAGGTTGCAGATGAACATTGGGTCTCAACTCAAGTACTCCCTTAACACAAGAACACTTTGTTCTAACAATCCAGCATTCTGTAATTCTCACCTTCCCAACATGATCACTGAAGACAAAATGGGTGCATAAGCAAATGTGGTAAAGAAAGCTGATGGTGCCCAGCTATCAAAAGATAAAGCATCTGGGGTCTTCAAGACTTGAAGATAAACAAGTACCCATCTAGTTCAGAAGCAACAAAACCCACATGGAAGATACACACCAGTCTGTGATAATGAGGTATCAATGGGATCAGGTATCAGGCGTCTAAAACTCAGATTAAAACCATATCCAAGGGGCTGAGCCCCAG
This sequence comes from Nesogale talazaci, assembly GCA_004026705.1. Classification (NCBI taxonomy): domain Eukaryota; kingdom Metazoa; phylum Chordata; class Mammalia; order Afrosoricida; family Tenrecidae; genus Nesogale; species Nesogale talazaci. The sequence continues at coordinate 110,444 of PVJH01004649.1, forward strand.
TGGAGTAGTGGTTGTGTGCGGGACTGCAGTCGACTGGGATGGAGGCTCAATTCCAGCTCCACAGGAGCAGAGGCTGGACCTCCTAGTCCCACCACCAGAGGGCAGTGATGCCCTCCCCCCGAAAAAAAACCATATCCAAGGTGAATGGGGGTGTAGGGGGCATGGAGTGGAGACCCAATGCCCATCTGTAGACAATTGGACTCCCCTCATGACGGGGTCACAGGGAAGAGATGAACCAGTCAGGGTGCAGTATAGCACTGATGAAACACAACTTTCCTCCAGCTCTTTGGTGCCTCTTTCACCCACTATCATGATCTCAATTCTACCTTACAAATCGGCTTATACCAGAGTATGCACACTGCTACAGACAAGAGCCCAAAATACAGTGAATCCAAGACAGATAAAGCCCTGAGAGCCAATAAGGTGATTAGATATACCAGGAAGATTAGCAGAGGGTGGGGAGAGAAAGGGGGAACTTATCACAAGGGTCACCCAGGGGGACAGATAATGATAATTGATTACCCAGGGGGGCAGATAATGTAAAAGTGGGTGAGGGGCAACAGAGGATGATACAATCTAGAACTTATTAAAGGTTCATGAGGGAGGGCACAGTGGGGTTGGGAGGGGGAAGAAATGGAGAGCTGATATCAGAGACTCAAGTGGAAGGAAAATGCTTTGAAAATTATGATGGCAGCATTTGTGCAAATGTGCTTGACACATTGGAGGAATGTATGGATTGTGATAAGAGATATAAGAACCCCCAATAAAAGTTTTTTTTTGTTTTCGTTGTTTGTTTGTTGTTTGTTTGTTTTTGTGGGCATCACTGCCTCTGGTGGCTGTGGGCGCTACCCAGTGCCGCTCCTGAGAGCCGCCGCTGGATTTGAACCCCCAAGCCTGCAGGCTGCAGTTCCTCACTCAAACATTTATGCCACCGGGGCTCAGCCCTCCAGTAAAAGTACTTTTAAAAAATCCTCAGCTCTTTTCTAGAGAGTGGGTTTATTCCTGCAAGTTAGCCAGCTCCATGGGGCTGCAGAACACCAGGCTCACACCCTCACCACAATAAAGAAAAAGTCCCTTTTCTCAGTTCTAGCATGAGAATTACTGATAAACAACAACAATTTACTGCAATTGAACCATGTTGACTTACAGTTAGGCCCTATGACTTTCTGGAACTGTAACTGTTTATGGGGGTACACAGTCTAGACTTTCTCTTGTAGATCTGCTGGTGGTTTTGAACTACTGACCATTCAGGTAGTAGTCCAACTTGTAACCACTACACCACCAGATCTCACCATGAGAACTCTTGATAAAGGACTCTTATTACTCTGTTCTAAGTTATGCACATCTTGGGTCCATTGTTCAGTCAAGGGTAAGGTGCCATGGACAACCCAATCCCATGCCTATCAGATTGCAGTTTTTAAGTGCCAGAGAGTCGGTTCCAACTCAAAGGATCCTCTGTCCAACAGAAGGACCCCCTGATTTGTCTGTCCTGTAGCATCTCTGCAATTGGTGTAGCTGAGCCACTGACTCAATCCGTCTCATTGAGGGTCTTCCTCTTTCTCACTGACCCACCATATCCATCAGTTTTGAAAAAACAAACCACACTCACTGCCATCACGTTGTTTCTGACTCATAGGAACCTAAGGGGCAGGGCAGAACTCCCTCTGTGGTTTTTGAGACTGTAACTCTACAGAAGCAGAGAGACTCCTGTTCTCCCTCAGAGTGGCTGGTGTTTATGAACTGCTGACTTTGTGATTAGCAGCCTACCAGCACTCCCTCAGCTAGTGAGGAGGAAAAGACTGTGAACTGTATAGCTACTTCGGGGGGGTCTGTGAAGTGATTTGTTGACCACAACCTCCCTCCCACCTCCATCTACTTTAGAGGAGTCCCGAGTACTCTAACAAGAACACATCCTCCCCCCCACACTCCCCAAAAGACCACATCCCATTTAAGAGAAACCTGCTTCTACCTCCAGATTTCCCCACTCTTCCTCTCTGTTTCTACTGCCCTCCTCCTCTCATCACAGCCCTTGATATGTTGTATCTCATCCTAGAACTAATCATTCCTTGACTGCTCTTTGCTGGGCTTTGTGCTCCTAACACTCCATTAAAGTAAGGTGACCAGGACTGAGCCCTGGTGGTGTAGTGGTTGTGTGTGGGGACTGTGGCCCTCTGGGTTGGTATTCAAATCCAGCAGCAGCTCTTCAAGAGCAAGACTGGGCCCCCTACTCCCACCAGGGCAGTGATGCCCCCTAAAAAGAGTTTGTTTGTTGGCTGAGCCCCGGTGGTGTAGTGGTTGTGCGTGGGACTGCGGCCCACTGGGATGGAAGTTCGATTCCAGCTCCACGGAGCAAAGGCTGGGCCTCCTACTCCCACCACCTGATGCCCCAAAACAAAGCAAAACAAAACAAAACAAAAAAAGTAAGGTGACCAGACACTGCTTTTTAACGACATCCCACGGCATTTTAAAATTAAAATAAATATATTGCAATACTATTTTTATGGTCTATAAACATTTTTGTTGCTCCATATAGACCAAATTTTAAATCAAGAACACACACCCCCACCTCCAACCCCCACCCCTGGTCAATGGCATAGCCCCTGAACTCATGAAGACTCCAGGCTAGCAGAGAGATACATACACAAACAGTAACAGGAGGGAACATGTAATTATAACTTCTATGTGGCAAGTGACATGAAGGGAATATACTCCCAAATGTTGTGGGTTCAAATAAATAATAGCCACTATTATGTCTTGAAAATTTAGAAGAGTCTTTACTCAGGTATAATCAGATTACAAGACTCTAAAAGCAATTCTTTTGATTGTAGACTTGAGTAGAAATCTTAGTGAGTATAAAGGCAAATGTTTATCATTTATCAGGATTCTCTCTCTCTCTCTCTCTCTTTCTTTCTCTCTCTCTCGCTCTCGCTCTCGCTCTTTTTTTTTTTTTTTGCATCACTGCCCTGAAGGGAATAGGAAGCTCAGCCTTACTCCTGGAGAGTTGCTGCTGGATTTGAACCGTTAACCCTGTGGGCCGCAGTCTCTCACACAACCACTATGCCACCAGGGCTCAGCTCAGGTTTTCTTACTCAGGTTTTCTTTCTCAAACAAGTATGAAAAAAGCAGGAAGCAAAATTAACACAGCATTCTTTAGAGTTAGTTGGCATTACAAGGTGTAGGATTGATTATAACATCCTGCTTACAACATTAAGAGGAACAATATTAAGACTACCAAACTTAATTACCATGTTCTAATTCCATGTACATTTTGAAATCAATCCCCCACGGGGCTTTCTGAGATGACAAGGGGAAGGAGGCAGGTCATTCAGCAATCAACAAAATGGCTTCACTTTGGTCATTTTGCCTCACCAGGTAGGAGAATCAAACTCTCCTGTCCTCAGGACTCCAAATATCATTTCTGTATCAGTTTATTTTACCCTAAGACCACAGAAAAACATATATTTCTGATGATGTTAGGAACCGAGACACTGCTCCTCTATCCATTTCCAGGTTGGTCCACCCACATGCAGACACACCCACATATCTGTACTTAGCGTGATAAAATCACCTCACCAACCCTATCACATACACCATGTATACATACAGGTGTATGTGACAAGGTCGGTTTCACAATGTAGTTATGTGGACCAGTCACACGTGTGGAGAGAGCAACTACTGTGTAGAGAACAGCTACTGTGTAGAAAGCAGTTGTTATGTTGAAAGCAGCAGTATTGGGGGTAAAACAAGACATCATGAATTATAATTACTGGGAAAATGTAAAATCATGTACTATAAAATCATCAACTACTGAAACAAAAAAAATCTGTATCACAGTAACTTAATCTGAATGCTGATCAGTTTTATTATATTCAGCTGTGGTCGATGGGAATACTGTCCCCTTGTGATAGTAACAGTTATGTAAAAAAAAAAAAACAGCACAGATTACAATCATGAAAATCATGGAAAACTTTAATGAACTGTATAGACTGAATTATGGCATCTTTTTTATTCAAGCTTGTGTTATGTATTGTTTTTATTAGCAAACAATCCCATGACAATGGATTATGTGGAAATGAATGTTAAGAAAAGAAAATACAGTGAGAATTATTTTTTTTAGTGTTTTTAGGCATCACTGCCCTCTGGTGGGGGGAGTAGGAGGCCCAGCCTTTGCTCCTGTGAGCTGGAATTGAACCTCCATCCCAGTGGGCCGCAGTCCCGTGCACAACCACTATGCCACCGGGGCTCAACCCCCAGTAAGAGTTTTTTTGTGGGCATCACTGCCCTCTGGTGGGAGTAGGAGGCCCAGTCTTGCTCCTGGAGAGCTGCTGCTGGATTTGAACTGCCAACCCAGTGGGCGGCAGTCCCGCAAACAACCACTACGCCACTGGGGCTCAGTCCACAAAGTGAGGATTTTTTTTAAAGGATTTTTAAAAAATTTTTTATTTAATTTAATTTAATTTAAAAATTTTTTTTTATTTTAGGGATCACTGCCCCCAGGTGGTAGGAGTAGGAGGTCCAGCCTTTGCTCCTGGGAGCCAGATTGGAACCTCCATCCCAGTGGGCCGCAGTCCCTCGCACAACCACTACGCCACCGGGACTCAGCCTAAAGGATTTTTTTTTTTTAGGCATCACTGCCCTCAGGTGGTGGGAGTAGGAGGCCCAGCCTTTGCTCCTGGGAGCCGGAATGGAACCTCCATCCCAGTGGGCCGCAGTCCCGCGCACAACCACTACGCCACCGGGGCTCAGCCCTAAAGGATTTTTTACAGTATGGTTTTACCTCAAAAATTATAGCAGGAGGGCTGAGCCTCGGTGGCATAGTGTTTGTGCACAGGACTGTGGCCCACTGGGATGGGGGTTCAATCCCAGCAGCGACTCCACAGGAGCAAAGGCTGGGCCTCCTCCCACCACCACAGGGCAGTAATGCACCCCCCCAAAAAACAAAACAAAACAAAATTATAGCAGGAATCGAGAAACCACAATGTGTTATTTGTTGTGAAGTTCTATCAGTCAATTCTATGAAGCCAAACAAACTAAAATGCCATTTTGATAGCAAGCATCTGAGCTTTGTTGCCAAGGATACCAATTATTTTAGAAGCAGAGCTGAGGGACTCAAGAAATTCAGTCTTAAAAAAAGAAAAAGTCGGGCTGAGCCCCAGTGGCATAGTGGTTGTGCGCGGGACTGTGGCTCACTGGGATGGAGGTTCAATTCCAGCTCACAGGAGAAAGGCTGGACCTCCTACTCCCACCACCTGAGGGCAGTGATACCTAAAAAAAAAAAAAAAGTCAGATTTGACACTGGTGACAAGTACCACAAACAAAATGTAGCAACCATTGAAGTCTTGTATTTGGTGGCCCTCAGAATCGCCAGAGCTATGAACCTCACACCATTGCTGAGGACTTACTGTTGCCAGAGGACAAACACCTTGTTCAAGTTATGATCGAAGACAAATTTGTTATGAAATTGAATGCTATTTCCTTATTAATGACATAGTCTGCAGAAGAATAGATGACATGTCTGCTGATATTTTTGATCAGGTAATCCAGGAAATTAAATTCGCTCCACTTCCAATAGTTAGCATCAGCTCGATGAATCTACAAATGTTGCAAACTGTTATTTACTGAGGAATATTAAATGATGACGACTTTAAAGATGAGTTTCCTTTTTGCAAACCTCTTGAAATGAAAACTGCTGTACGTGATGTATTTGATACAGTCAGTTCATTTCTGAAAGAGCATAAAGATCTCTTGGGAAAGGTTTGTGGTGCTCTCACAGATGGTGCTCCAGCTATGCTAGGACGTCGATCTGGATTTCAACGTTTGATACTGAAGTCACCAAAAGTCACTGGAACTCACTGTACGATTCGTTGGCAACTAACACACTACCACAAGAGTTACAAGGAGTAATGAGAAGCGTCATAAGTTCTGTCAATTTCGGAAAGGCCAGCACTTTAAACAGTTGACTGTTTTTGCAACTGGGTAATGAGTTGGATACACTCTGCTATTTCATGCTGAAGTGAAATGGTTGTGGAGAGGAAAAGTTTTATTTTTTTTTAAGAGGAAAAGTTTTAAAACGTGTTTTTGAGCTTCGTAATGAACTCAAAACATTTTTTTGTTTGCTTTTTTTTTTTGTTTTTTGGGGGGGCATCATTGCCCTCTGGTGGTTGTGGGCGCTACCCAGTGCTGCTCCTGAGAGTCGCTGCTGGATTTGAACAGCCAAGCCTGCGGGCCGCAGTCCTGCACTCAAACCACTTACACCACCGGGGCTCAGCCTGAACTCAAAACATTTTTAATCGGAAAGCAAGACCCCGGTTTGATGCACTTTTCAGCGTTAAAAGTGAACTGCAGAAAATAGCTTATTTGGTTGACATCTTTGCCAACTTGAATGAGTTTCATTTATCACTGCAAGGACCAACTGCAACATGCCTCAATTTGTCTGAAAAGATCCAATCATTCCAAATGATACTTCAGCTTTGGCAAAAAAAAAAAAAAGAGAGATGAAAATAAAATGTACGTGTTGCCTACCTTATCTGCTTTCTTTGAGATACATGACATTGAACCAGACTAAAGGATTACAATGATCATTTCTGTGAAGGAGCACTTGCACATGCTTCAGATGAAATCTCATTCTACTTTCCACATCTACCTGACACCTCATTTGCACTTGCAGGAAGCCCGTTCACAGTCCAAGTTGAAGATGTTCCTGAGACAGCACAAAAGTTCACTGAACTTATTAACAGCAGCGAGAACTGATTTCTCTACAACGCCAGTTACAAAATTCTGGATCAAGTGTTTGCAGTCATATTCTGTCTTTTTCTGAGACTGTGGCACCTTCTTCTTCCATTTCCAACAACATATCTTGTGAAACAAAGTTTTCCAGTTTGTTGGTTATCAACTTGGTTATCAAGTACAGAAGCAGACTTGTAGAAGATATGTGTTGTGCTCTTGTTAGGACTGCTCCCAAAATTTCTGATCTGGTGAGAAAGAAGCTATCTGATCCTTCCCACTAACGTTATCTTTTTTACACCTACTGTAGCAAAATGTAGCTATGTAGTTTACTGTTGTTATATTAAGACTGTTATGCATGCCACACCATGCTTGAAGACAAAATTTCATTTATTTGTCATTAGAAATAAACATTTCACAATATATAATTACATATTACTTTGTGATTAATCACTATGCTTTAATGATGTTCAATTTGTAACAATGAAACTACATCCTGCATATCAGATATTTACATTGATTCATAACTGTAGCAAAATTACAGTTATAATTAGTAGCAACAGAAATAATTTTGTGGTTGGGGGTCACCACAACATGGGGAACTATATTAAAGGATTGTGGCATTAGGAAGGTTGAGAACCACTGATCTAGGCTAAGGTAGAACTGTTCCTGCCAGTTTCCAAGACTGTAGCTCTTTAAAGGAGTAGAAAGCCTGGTGCTTGTTCTGAGGAGCAGTTAATGGTTTTGAACTGCTGTCTTTGAAGTTAGTTAGCAGCCCACCTCCTAAGCACTATGGCACCAGCGCTCCACACATACATACAGAAAAGCAACCAGTAAGTGGTTGCTATCAAACTGATTCTGGCTTACAGTGACCCTATGTGGTTGAGTAGAGTATGCTACATTGATTTTTCGATGGCTGTGTGCCACCTCTTCTGAGGTGCCCTGTGTAGACTCAAGACACCAAACTTTGTGTTAACATCCAAGTTAACCAGATCAAACATCCACCAACCATTTGAGTACACTACCCATAGAGCCTGGTAAAGGGTCAGTTGGTAATTATTTAGGCTTTCCAAACTATACAATCATTGTCAGAACCGTTCAATTCTAGCACAAAAGCTTCATGCTAAAAACCTGAAGCTCACCGCCATTGAGTCCATCCTGACTCTTAGTGACCCAACAAGGCAGAGTAGGGCTCTCCCTGTGGATTTCTGAGGCTGTAGCTTCTTGAGGAAGTAGAAAGTTTTCTCTTCCTCTTGTGGAACAGCTAGATATTTTGAACTGCCGACCTTGCTGTTCACAGCCCCGTGTGAACCACCACACCAGCAGGGCTCAGGAAAACCTCCATGATCGATATAAAGCAAATGTTTAACGCCTCAGGGAAACTCAGGCCCCTGAATAACCTCATGGCACAGGGCAGCCTACTTGCCCTGTCCTACCTGTCTAACTTTGGGATGATGAAAGAGAAATAAAATTTGATATTACTCAAGAGACTGAGTGTTGGGGACCACGTTTTGTTACAGGAACTTGGGCTGAATGATATACAGACCTTTATGCACATTTGTTAAGTGCACAGCATGGCATCAGAAGAACTGAGTTCTAGCTCAGCCCACTTGACTACTGACTGTGTGACTTCTACTTGGACCTCAACTTCTTATCAAGCCATATAAATATCTCTCTGAAGAAAGGTATTTTAGGGCTGAGCCCCGGTGGCATAGTGGTTGTGCGCGGGACTGCGGTCCACTGGGATGGAGGTTCAATTTCAGCTCCCAGGAGCAAAGGCTAGGCCTCCTACTCCCACCACCAGAGGGCAGTGATGCCCAAAAAACAAAAACAAAACAAAACAAACAAACAAAGATATTTTAGAAATGTTTATCAAGAACAGCCAGTCATAATGACAAAATTCAGGCTCTTAAAACTTGGTAGGTTCCACTTGGGACAGTTAGCTTTTCTGCTAAATTAAATAAAATCTCTGTGTAAAGAAAACCCTTTCCCTGAAGAATAATGGGTGGGGGCAACGACAAGGAACACTCACTGAACTGTCTAGGGTCTTGTACTCTCAACTGAGGGCTTTTTAACCTGAATCTAGAGCATGGTTCTCAACCTTCCTAATGCTGCAACCCTTTGCTACAGTTCCTCATGTTGTGGTGACACCCAGCCATAAAATTATTTTTGTCGCTACTTCATGACTAATTTTTCTACTGTTATGAAGCAGGTGACCCCTGTGAAAGGGTCATTCGGCTCCCAAAGGGGCCGTGATCCATGGGTTGAGAACCACTGGGCAAGGATAAAGAGAGGAAGCCCTGGTGGTGCGGTGCCCAGTTAGTTGTGCTGGGCTGCTAACTGCAAGGGTTGAGCCACTGCACACCCTGACGAGAAAGATGAGGCTTTCTGCTTCCATGAAGAGCTACAATCCTGGAAATCCACCAGGGAAGTTCTACTCTGTCATAGGATCTCTCTGAGCATTTGGTTTAGGAAGGATAAGAGAAAGTCATGGTTGAACAATGCTTAATCACTCTGCTGCAGTTAGGAGCAGTTAGCAGTTTGTGTCAGTCTGGGTAGACTAGAGGAACACATTTCATAGACACGCATATGTATATAAGGAAAAAGTTTATATACAAGAGGAACAGGACATTGAGAAAACATCCCAGCCCAGTCCAGTTCAAAGTCATAAGTTTGATATTAATCCATATGCCCGAAATCAGTCTATAAAGTCTCCTTCTGACTCATGAAGTCACAGGTCAGTGGGTGCAGAATCCCGGTGCTGGCAGGGGTCTCCACATGGCTCCTCACATCTAGGGATCAGGGTCCATCAGCAGCATTCTGTGGTGGCAGAGGCAAATTATCGCTGACAGAGGTCTCCATGTGGCCGCCCCAGCTTCAGAGGTCTGGCTCCATCAGAGCAAGGCCATGTGGTCTCTCCGCCGGCTCCTCCAGCTTCTCGGGCGCTGCCAGCTTGTTTTGTCCGTGATACATCATCTCTGAGAGTAACTCCCAACAACTGGGGAGGTAGCTTCTCTCTTCCAAGGGAAATACCGCAAGATTTTCCAGAAAGCCATGCCCACACAGAGACCTCATTGGCTACTCAATGGCTATCTTTAGATTAACAGGTTAGACTCCACCCCTACATTTCAATCATAAAATTAACATAAGCACATGACTGCCACACAGTTCAAACCCACCAGGCCTCAAACCAGTAGGAGAAAAGACCTGGCAATCTGCTCCCATAAAGATGACAACTGAGGAGAGTCTACAGATCAGTTCTTCCTCGTCATAGAGCATCAGTATGAGTAAAAAAATGACCCAATAGAATCTTTTTTGTTTTGTTTTCAGGGTTTAAGTTAAGTCACCAGGCAGGGTCCTGCTTTTAGTTCCCAGGCCCAAGGACAAGCATCATCCTGTTTCTCCACCTCTTGACTCTTCACATTGAACATGTGACGCCTGCTAGGCTGGCAACCAGCCCAGGCTTCAAGATGGTTCATTTCCAGGTCGGGCCTCTCTGGCAGGGGTAAGCCATTCATCATCAGCTGACGCCAGGCAGGCTGGACAGGCCTTGGCAAGCTCTTTGCTCTTCCCCTCCCTTTCACAGGCATCACTTACACTCAGGAGCCAATGTAGAAACTTAGTTTGAACAATAATACTGCCAAGTCCTCTGATAGCAGCACATTCTTTCCTCTGTAGAGAAAACTTCGTGGAAAACGAAATGAAGTCCAAACGTGGTGATGTATGTAAGAGTTCACACACAGGAGCAGAGATGTACTTATAAGGATGTTCACTTCACCGGTTTAAGATAGTAAAAAGGAAAATTAGGAAAAATTGTCTAAGAATAGAGGACTCAATTATGATGTCAATAAAGCCACACATTTCTTCTAGGTGCTAATTATTCTATTAAACCCAGAAAGGAGAAAGAAAGTAGAATCAGTGAGGACATTTTTAGAGGTTGTTATGTAGCATAGAGTGAATTAGTGACCAATGCACAACAGAATGAAGCACTAATCAGTCCCGCACCATTCTCCCAGCTGTGGCTCTATCTGAACCCAACATTGTAGCCACCATGTCAGCCCATCTCACGGAGGGTTGCCTCTTCATTGCTGACCCTCTACTTGACCAAGCAAGACGTCTTGCACCAGGAACTGGTATCATGTCCAAAATACACAGGAAGAAGTCTTGCCAACTTCAATTCTAAGGAGTATTCTCACTGAACTTTTTCCAAGATAGATTTGTTTATTCTTTGGATAGGCCATAGGTATATTGAATATTCTTCACCAGCATCATAATTAAAAGGCATCAATTCTTTGATCTTTCTTCTTCTTGTCTACCTTTAAAATGTCTATGAGGTGGTTGAAATGCCATGGCTTGAGTCAGACTCACTTTAGTGCTTTTAATCCTTTAAAGAGTGCTTTTGCAAGCTGAACCCCGGTGGCGTAGTGGTTGTGTGCGGGACTGCGGCCCACTGGGATGGAGGTTCAATTCCAGCTCACAGAAGCAAAGGCTGGGCCTCCTACTCCCACCACCAGAGGGCAGTGATGCATAAAAAACAACAACAAAAAAGAGTGCTTTTGCAGCAGCTTTTCCCAATGCATTGTTTGACTTCTTGATGGATGCTTCAGGGGTGTCAATTGCAGATGACAAAGTTAAGTGAAAAATCCTTGACAATTCCAACATTTTCTCTGCTTATCTCATGGTGTTACTTATTGGTCCAGTTTTGAGAATTTTATTTTCTTCATGATAAGGTACAATTCATACTAAAGACTGAAGTCTTCAATTTCCTCAGTTAAGCACTTCAAATCCTCTTCGTTTTCAAGGATGTATCATCTGCATATCACACAGGTTAACAAGTCTTTCTTCAATCCTGAGACCATTTTCTTCTTCTTGTGTCCAGCTTCTTGGATAATTTGCTCAGTATAGACACTGAATACAAAGAGCAAGAAAACATAACTCTGACGTGCATATTCCCTGATTGTAAACCATGTGATATTCTCTTATTTTGTTTGAAGGATTACTTCTTCTTTTTTTAAAAAAAAATCATTTTATTGGGGGCTCCTACAAATCTTATCACAATCCATCCATCCATCCAAGTGTCAAGCACATTTGTACATTTGCTGCCATCATCATTCTCAAAATATTTGCTTTCTACTTGAGCCCTTGGAATCAGCTCTTCATTTTTCCCCAGCCCTCCCCGCGACCTCTCCCTTATGAACCCTTGATAATTTATAAATTATTTTGTCATATCTTACACTGTTCGACGTCTCCCATCACCTACTTTTCTCTTGCCCATCCCCCAGGGAGGGGGTTATATGTAGATCTTTCTGATCGGTTCCCACTTTCTACCCCACCTCTCCTTTACCCTCCTGGTAATTGTCACTCTCATTATTGGTCCTGAAGGGTTTATCTGTTCTGGATTCCCTATGTTTCCAGTTCCTATCTGTACCAGTGTACATTCTCTGGTCTAGCTGGGTTTGTAAGGTAGAATTGGGATCATGATAGTGGGGGGAGGAATCATTAAAGAACTAGAGGAAAGTTGTATGTCTCCTCCTGGCGACCCTTCTGTAAGGGGATTCCAGTTGCCTACAGATGGGCTTTGGGTCTCCACTCTGCACTGTCCCTTATTCACAATGATATGATTAATGCCTGATACCTGATCCTATAGATACTTCATGATCACACAGGCTGAGGTGCTTCTTCCATCTGGGTTTTGTTGCTTCTCAGCTAGATGGCCGTTTGTTTATCTTCAAGTCTTGAAGACCCCAGACACTCTATCTTTTGATATATTCACCATGGGAGAATGTATTCATCATGGGAGAAGCAAATTTTTTCATGACATTTGCTTATGCAAAAGGGTTACCTCTTGATCTGTGTATACGATGAGATGTTCTAGAATTCCTAATATGTTATGGTCCACACAGCTGAATGCTTTTGCATAGTCAATAAAACAAAGATAAACCTCTTTCTGGCATTCTCTCCTTTCAGCCAAAATTCATCTGATTTCAGCAATGATATTCTGCATTCCACATCCTCTTTGGAACCCTGCTTGAATTTCTGAAACTCCTCTGTCAATGTACTGCTCAAACTGTTTTAAATTATCCTCACCAAAAATGTACTTGATCTTATGGTGCAATGTTATCTGTTGGGCTGCTCATATCAAAGTCAGTGATTCAAATCCACTAGATTCTCTGAGGGAAAAAGGTGAAGCAATCTGTCCCAGTTATAGAAATACAGTCTCAGAAACCCTAACAAGCATAGGGTCCCTATGAATCTAAATTGTTGAGATGGCAGTGGATTTGGTTTATGATACTAATCATATTGTTTGATAATTTCTGCATTCAAATATGAATCTCTTCCCACCAGATGGCCCACTAGCTATCTTCC